>KZ807303.1:102412-118556 GCA_000696205.2 Oncopeltus fasciatus | reverse complement strand
GGGGGGGGGGGGGGGCTTAGGGCTTGTCAAGATAATGCGATAACCAAATGTCATGTTTGTCATGTAATCTGATAGCAGAAGAGATGTGCTCCATTGTAAGAAATAACCTAAATCACTTCTATTTCTAAGTATATGTACATTAAAAATATGTTACAATATTTTATATTAAATCAATTTTGCAAATATTGCATCATTTTGCATGGTTTACTCAATTCTCGACACAAAATTATCTTTTTTTTCAATCTGCCTTCTATAAAAGCTCTGATTTGAGTATTAATGTGAGCGCGCATGCACATGTGTGAGGAAGAGAAAGATAAAGAGTAGGGCAAAGTGAGAGAGAAATACATGAAGCTATAAATAGCTCGTTATCACATGCTGCTATAGATAAGACCTTGCAGTATGAGAATAGAACAATAAGCCAACAATCTCAAGGTGGCTAATCGCAGACTGTGAATGCCTTGCTCATGGCCGCCTGTACACAGCACTTCCCCTGTCTGTCTGTCTGTCTGTTCCAAAAATCTGCCTCTCCCCCAGACATAGCTTATCTTGATCTTCTACTTTAAATAAAATTGTTTCTTGTTAAACAATTTCGCATGAAATTATCTTATTTCAAATATTTCTTTTTTGATGATTTATTTTTCAAATTAAAAAAAAAACTAGCTATTTCAGAAAATTTACTAACACACACTCCTAGGTCCTAGTTATGTTTCAACCTATTTCAAATGAGTATTACTACCTTTTAAGGTTTTCTAAATTTAATTAAGAGGGTTATTTCAGGCGCGTTTTGCACCTGCACAGACATACACATACACTAGGTGGCATGGCCTAAGTGAACCAGACCAGATCCTATTTAAGGCAAATGATATAGGCGCAACATGTCAGGGGTAAAGGTACCATGTATCCATCCCCTGATCCCGCAACCCCGGCAATTTCTGCCACACCAGGGGGAGTATGGTCAGTATGATTCCCGGATTTAACATATCCCAGTTAAAAAATAAACTCACCCTCTGCTTCTGAAATTCCATTAGGCATATCACAAAAACTTTTATATTGTTAATAAAATATTAATTTCAAATATTTTTATTTGTATATTTCGAACTTTTTTTTATATAAATGAAGAGTTTTTTGTTTGTTTTTTACCGTAGATATTTTTTTTTCTGTTGGGGTACAGTCAAGGTAGTATCTTTAATGGTGTGTTGGTGTCTTCCAGGNCGAAAGCTCGGCAAATAACAATTTGACTCGGTCCAACCCGGAAGATGAAATGGTAAATAGACAAATATGTTGAGTGAACAGTTCGTCATGCAAGATTTGAGTAAACTAATCATGCTTCCTTTATTATGGATACAACTGTTTCACAAGCGGGAGAGGACAACGATCGTAGGATACGTAGGACCAATAAAGCTTGCTCCAGACTGGTCGGGAAGGAAGAATTGGAATAACCCATCCTGGATACTTTCGTAAATTACTTCCATTGAAGCGTTTTTCTTTTCGAAAAATTTACGAAGAACATTGGATGAAAGTGAAATTACCTAATTTAATAGAGAATTCGTTAGGACCAAGGTTGATAAAAATAAATAAATAAAAAAGACAATTTAAAGAAAGAGTGTTTCTTATTATAGCCGACGTTTCGGCTTATATTGTAAGCCATCTTCAGGGCTATCATGACAGCGAGAGGTTTACGTTCGTTGGTATAGTTATGATATTCTTTCAATCGAGAATGCCAAGTCCTCCTTGATCCTTGATCACATAAAGAATGGGGTTTCGTCTACACACAACAGCCAAAGTTTTGAGGCTCATAGAGTGATGTGTAGATAAGCCATTGTCTTGACTGCAAATGTGTTGAACTGAGCTAAGCTTTTGCAGCTACAACGAGATGCTTAATTACATGACCATTACATACACTAGTGCTGGGAATTTAATAGGTTATCTGGCTCTCCCAGTAGCGTAACTGGATAACGCGCTTGTCCGGTTAGCAGGAGATCCAGGTACGAGCACAGGCTGGGACACTTAGATTTTTTATTCTATTCCCTTGCATTAATTGATTTAAATTTACGTGGGATTAAAAACCACAAATATAATTAATATTTATAAAACATTTTCAACTTGATTATGTTTGATGCTAGAGGAGAGATTATGTATCATGTTCTGAGAAGAGAAGGTGACCATTAACACCTCTCTCTTGTTAATATATTTTATACATTATTTTATTCAATTTTATCCTCCTCCTAACGGATTTTCCGTTGAACAGGGTAAAAAATTAATTCGATATTGGATTCATATATTTCTAAGAGAAGGGGAATTTTGCCTAAATTTTTGCATTTGTTAATAACTTCTTTGGTTTGCATTTCTGCGTTCAATTTTACAGTAATTTATAAATTAGAAATTTTTATGAGAAAGAAACCAATAAAAACGGATAATAGAAAGTATGATAGTTCTATATTCATTGGTGGTGGAAATAACCTTTTAGATTATTTAGAAAATTTAATGGTTGACATTGATTTGACTCTAGGGAAAATACAAATAGTTGTCTTGTTTTTAATTTTGAAATAATATACCTAGAAATTTAATTCATTTACATGTTCTTTTCTGTCTCAAGAAATTGTTCCTATGTTTCGCTATAAATCACTTGTCCCGATAACGGCTTAAAACGTAGGCCAAAACGAGTTTAATAAAATAATACCGAAAAATACGATCATTTGACACCGTGGCTGTAATCCTGATTTTTTTTTATTTATTTATTTTATTTTTTTCACCAAGGACAGCATGTTCTATGGTATTTTTGATATTTTTGCTTTAGAGGAACACTATAGTTTCTCAAGAAGTTTCTTTTGTGCAAATGAAATCAGGCGTTAGGATTCATGTGTCTTTATCTTCATCACGAAAAATACGCCTGTAGAGAGCACACAAACATGAGAGTAACTAACTGATAGGGAGTTCTCACTCATGTGTTAATTCTGACCTCATTTCGAAGGCCTACAACCTTCGACGCTTCTTCATTTTGACGTATTCACTAAATAACTTAGAAAGGTCTCACTTTTCACAGAGTCAGGGTGCATATACTCACCCACATATGAACGTGTGTGTCTCCACGCATGCGCATATGTGAACGCATTTAATAAAGTACTTCATTGAGCGAACCCCTGACCATTACCCGCTAATGATAGTCAATTAAAATCCCCTTCATAAATGTATTATCAACGGAAAATGTAATCGGGATATAAAAAATAAAAAAATAAATAAAGTAATAAACAAAAATTTAGTAAAAAATAATATATCATAATATCAAGGTACGTTTTAATTTAAATGGCTACGAACTTTAAAACAATAATTTTATGGGCAAGTTCTAAACAATGACCAAAATCAGTGACTACTTTCATCTATCAAAACTAAATTTAAAAAAACTTTAAAAAAAACGATAGTTTATTATAGAAAAAAAAATTCATTGACATATATTTTTCTCATAAATACTAAAGAGTTAACAGCAATAAAATTAAATTCCAGGCCTAAATATTTAGAAGAAATCCACATGTCTTTATACAGGACATACTATCTACACTACACGTACAGCTTTTTTAAATTTTATTTATTAACAAATTTATGAAGTTCTAACTAATGATAACTACAAAATTTATGAGGAACTAATGATACATTTTGTAATTGGATCGTAAGGTTGTTCAATCGTATTGGCATGAACATTTACAAAAGCATAAGGGAAGAGAACCGCCAACGGCAATAAAAATTTACAGATTAATTGTCTGATGACCTGGGATTCTATACTTAAACAATAACAGTATAATGTTCAATAAATGCAGAGGAACAGAATAAAAAAAATCCTACTAACTTTTTATTTTGTTCCCTTGCATTTATTGTATAGAATTTTTATAAAATATTATTAAACTTTTACTTATTTATTACATTCTGTTAAATTAAAACATTTTGTAATTTGATCACCACAATGAATTTAAAAAAAAAAGACTTTCAATGTCAATCACATGAGGAGAGAAAGTGACCAATGACACCACTCTCAAATTATTTACAGATTANAAATATTAATATCAAAGAATCGATATGCCATATTAAATATGAAATATTCCCCTCTTCGGCTTAATTATAAAAGACGAGGCATAGGACTCGGAGGAATGGTATTTACATGAGAAACTTTACATGTTTTAAACATGGAGGATCGTATAAAATACAGGAGAAAGAATGGAGGGGTGTATCTAGATAGCGGAGAGGAATAGTAAAGTCTAACCAACAAAGACTGCATAATCCCAGAAAATGTCACATCTTGTCAAATAAGAAGTACCTGGAATTTAATAATTATTTGTGCAGAAAAATTAAAACATGTACAAGCACAGCTTAGTGTCTCGAATTCGATTCTCCGATACCCACTACCAGATAAATACCAAAATTACTCGCAAGGGAGCGCTATAATCTCAGGCTTTCGTTAGTGCCACTTGGGGTGGGGAATGTCACTCCAAGGGGAGTCAAGGATAGCTTTGTGACTCTGATAATGGACGATGTACTGATAAGATCCGTCAGTTCAGTGGTTACGGTGTATCGGAGAGAGATAAGTTCTGCGGACAAGTTACTGTTGTAATAAGGAACCAAAACGCTGCAATTGGCGTCCAACAGCACCTGTATGTATGAGGTTAACACCTGAGTACATTAAATATTATAATTAATAGTAAGTATACAAATATAAATATATGACAACATATAAAATATATAGAACTTAGTAGATGGTTTTCAGAAGTATAATATATATACTATTCTTATTGAATACTATAGAATAAGTACTGTTTATTCTCTACAGTATAATTTCAATATCAATTGCTGTGGTTATTCTTTAAATTAATTGTAGTTCTGGGTCAACAGTAGATGTCATATTGTATATGTTATAGCGATATAATCTGAAACATTTATATTCAAAAATAACATTTTACACCTAAGCGAAATTAATTAAATCAGCAAGCAATACTTAATGCGACTGTGGATTCATTCAATTAATTAATGAAAACACACACACACGCCAAAAAAAAAAAAAGAAGCAAGTTATGCTGGAATATTTAACACGGAATCACGGTTAATTTGGAGTTAATTACTTAAATTTTCCCTTTGTTTGCAAATCACATATGCTTTCACATGGTAAACAGTGGGAGTACAGACAGAAAACTGTACTACAGAGACCCCACGAGGAACGCCCTGAATATTCTATCAGCTCATCACTCTCGTCTGGAAGTCTTCCTAAGCTCTGAGGATGAGATCCTGAATCTTGGCTCTTGCTGGTGAGGCGCTGATGAGGCGCCACTTCGGGAACCTCTAGCAAGGGGAGAGGACCACCCCCTAACATACATGTGTAAATACACACACATACACATATATCTGTTGGCGAGCGCTTTCGGACATTGTCCATCCTTGTGGCCAAAGATCACATGCGTTCACTGTCAATGTCTGTATTCCGAAAGCGCTCGCCAACAGAAGATGGTTTGCAGAAACCAATGAAGACGGATAATAGAAGGTAAATGATAGTTCTATATTCATTGCTAGTGATAATAACCTTTTAGATTATTTCTATGAAGGTATTTAAGCATATAATTATGAATTTGAGCGTTCCCTTCACTCTACCCTATAAAACAGTCTCAATTTTGTATATACAGTTT
Organism: Oncopeltus fasciatus; assembly: GCA_000696205.2. Taxonomy (NCBI): domain Eukaryota; kingdom Metazoa; phylum Arthropoda; class Insecta; order Hemiptera; family Lygaeidae; genus Oncopeltus; species Oncopeltus fasciatus. The sequence goes on along the minus strand of KZ807303.1, from coordinate 112,893 downwards.
CTTCTTCCGGGTTGGACCGTGTCAAGTGTTGATAGTTGCCGAGCTTTCGCACATCCTGTGATGTGCCCCTTCAGGGCTGAAGAAGCCATCACAGGATGTGCGAAAGCTCGGCAACTACTAACTACTTGACACGGTCCAACCCGGAAGAAGAAACTGTATATACATCTGACGACCGTGGAAGCCTACGTGAAAGTCTCAATTTTCTAAATTTTTTTTTTGTGATATTTAATTCCACGTAAATTTTAACAATTCTTAGTGCAAGGTCACAGAATAAAAAATCCAATTGTCCCAGCCAGGACTCGAACCTGGATTTCCTGCTATCCGGGGCGGTGCATTTTCCATTTATGCTACTAAGACAAGTCTGATAAGTTATTAAATTCCCCGTACTAGTGTCAATAGTCTAACTTCTATTAATCTCAATAATCTTCTGTTCTCTTGCACTAAAAATTGTTAAAAATTCTTAATTTTCCTTTTCCTCAATCTTCCAATTCGACCATTTTTAACGAAACATAGAATAGCTGCCTAGTTTATACAACTCCTATGCGATGGAATTATCTATTACTTATTCTACCTAGCTTATGATAGGGTAGAGGAAAAAAATATATATACAAGATTTAAGCTTAATAACATATTGAGAAACATGTAACAGAAGAAATGCCTTCACTAATGAAGTACTCCCATAATTTAAAAGCGAATACCATGAGTGGAGCGCACAAGCCCTGCAAAGAAAATGCGACGAGCCCTGGAATAGTATTTTTAGCATGGTTACTTTCAGTTTCGATTGAAACAAGTTTATATTTACAAGTACAAAAAAAAAAAAAAAAACAGAAATTAGAAAAAATAAAGGAATAAAAGAGAAAAAAAAAAATACGCCAAGAAAAGTAGGCATACATTAGAGAAGCCGTTAGTGCCGAGCGAACCGAATTTATTAAATGCCATAAATAAACAGGAAATTACAGAGGCAGTGAAGGTGACGGAGCCGCCCTGTATTCACTCTTCGTGATTAATATATAACAAGATTAAAATAAGGCATGAATAAATATTAATATCAAAGAATCGATATGCCATATTAAATATGAAATATTCCCCTCTTCGGCTTAATTATAAAAGACGAGGCATAGGACTCGGAGGAATGGTATTTACATGAGAAACTTTACATGTTTTAAACATGGAGGATCGTATAAAATACAGGAGAAAGAATGGAGGGGTGTATCTAGATAGCGGAGAGGAATAGTAAAGTCTAACCAACAAAGACTGCATAATCCCAGAAAATGTCACATCTTGTCAAATAAGAAGTACCTGGAATTTAATAATTATTTGTGCAGAAAAATTAAAACATGTACAAGCACAGCTTAGTGTCTCGAATTCGATTCTCCGATACCCACTACCAGATAAATACCAAAATTACTCGCAAGGGAGCGCTATAATCTCAGGCTTTCGTTAGTGCCACTTGGGGTGGGGAATGTCACTCCAAGGGGAGTCAAGGATAGCTTTGTGACTCTGATAATGGACGATGTACTGATAAGATCCGTCAGTTCAGTGGTTACGGTGTATCGGAGAGAGATAAGTTCTGCGGACAAGTTACTGTTGTAATAAGGAACCAAAACGCTGCAATTGGCGTCCAACAGCACCTGTATGTATGAGGTTAACACCTGAGTACACAAATCAGCCACCTAAAAATAACCCTTGATTTCTAAAGCCAACAAGGGGTGTGTATACAAATACCCAATAACTTGGGGAGGGGATGATTGAACAAATATTTATAAGGTTCATAATTAAAAATAAAATAAAATCCCTTAAGTATATCTTTTTGCATTTATTTATTAAAATTTTATTTATAAAATTAAGTTATAAATGTTCACGTAGGCTTCGACGGTCGTCAGAAGTATTTACCGTTTCTTGTTTCTCTTTTAAGCCCTGAAGAAGCCATCACATGATGTGCGAAAGCTCGGCAAATAACACCAATTTGACACGGTCCAACCCAGAAGAAGAAGCGGTAAATAAATTATAAATTTAATTTGACTAATTGAAAAATGTCATTGGTATATAACTAAACTTTTTCATTCTTAACAGTTTTTTCTGTTTGTAAATATTTTTTCTTACACGCCAATTCCTTGTTTTATATTCTCTATGTCATATTTTAGGACTGTTGATGTTAAATTTATGTTCAAATTTTTTATCAATAGTGATAAGCGTATGGCTTAATTATGGTGTAATTTTGGTTTTAGAGTATTGCTTACGCATTTTACGTCAGTAGAAAAACCACAATATTTATCTTGCCTACACAAAACTGGAAAATCTACACAGTCAATCCGGTAAATATCTTCAAATATATTTTACATTACATCTGTGACGTTTTTAACTTTTATGTATAGTTTGACGTATCATACTTTTTTCTTTTTTTTTATGGCACGAAATGAAATTTGATTTTCTAAAAGACTTTTCTTCAAAGTGATCAATCTTGTCTGAAAAGCTATATATAAATTTTTTATTTTTCAATTATATAATTTTGTGAGTAAATTTGAAGAAAAATTAATGACTTTTAAGTGTGGTTGTTTTTGTGTATTTTGATTTTCGTTTAAATTTCTCATCAACGTAATACCAAATTGGGCTCTATAAACTCTGAAACATACAAATTTTCCGAGACTGAAGATTCATTAATTTAAACTGTATTTTATGGATTTCGGCTTATAATGACTGGCTGAGCATTCAAATCATGCCTTTTGTTTTTAGAAAATTAGATTTGTTCTCATAACAGATTTTTAATTATCTTATTAAATTTTATAAAATAATATTTTCTCAACGTTCCAGAAGCCAGAATTTTTAAATTTTCTCAAGAAAATTCGGCATGTCGCTTCACTCACGAAACAAATGGCTGTCTTTATACTGGCTTAAAACAGTCGAGGAGGAAAACTGTTCAGAGGAAAACACCGAAATTCGAAATCTAAATATCTTGCTTATTCTTAGCTTTACGAAAACATGGATAAAGCAAAATAGGATTAAAAAGTAACTTTCTAAAATTTTAATTATGCAAAATTAATTTTAAAAGAAATTATAATAAGTAAAATATTTCTGTTTCAATTTGGAAATTTTTATAGGAATTTTCGTTTGTAGGAAAACTGAATTAAGTAATAGGTAATATTTTCAATGTTTTGAAAAATATTTCAATTGTTAATGTTCTGCAACATTTTAGAAAAGAATGTAGATGATATTTGCAAATTAACTAAAATGGTTGAGCGTCTGACTTCAACATCTTTGGCCTAATGTCATCTTCAGGGATATAAGCTTTTCTCTTCCTCCTTTGTTCTTTTGCGTTTTTAGAGCCACTATCGTATTAATGTACTAATATTATAATATTAAACCACTTTAAAGGGTTATTATTATTTCTACCACCAATGAATATAGAACTATCATACCTTATATTATCTGTCTTCATTGGTTCCTGCACACCATCTCCCGTTGGCGAGCGCTTTCGGACATTGTCCATCTTCTGGCCGAATACATACGTTCACTGTCACGGTCCGTATTCAACTGGACAGTTGAATACGGACCGTGACAGTGAACGTATGTATTCGGCCAAAAGATGGACAATGTCCGAAAGCGCTCGCCAACGGGAGTTGGTGTACAGAAACCAATGAAGACGGAGAGTATAAGGTATGAGAGTTAAACCACTTTCTTATTTATACTAATTTTAATCCTCCTAATTAAAAATTTTTTTTTCAAATTGCGCAGCTTCTGCTGTTTGGACTTTCATTTGTTTTTCTCAGTTATTAAGACATTACAACATTAGGAGTAGAGGTTTTCACAGAACGTGGATTATTCAAATATAAACTTTTCCTGACGTATACAGAGGTATTCTCACAGTTTACTCAGCGCCCACAAGAGAGACTCATCAACAACCAAAGACATGGAATATCTCTTTGTATTATAAAGCCAAAATGCCCAGACAGAAGAATATTATTAAGAAACTAAACAAAAATTAACTAAGTTTATTCTTAATGGCGACAGAAAAACAAACAAGTACAACGTCGAGAATGACATTTTCCAAACTAGAAATTTTAGAGTAAATATTTTTTTTACGTGGTCTATTTTGATTCATGACAGATTCGCTACAGAAATAACCATTGCAAATTTTTGTATTTATAGCAGATGACGCACTAGAATTCAGTAAAAAGACTACAATATCAATAAATACAATGGAATATTATGATAATTTCAAAAACGTGCTCTTAGTCTTTGCTTTTACAATAATTTTTTTTTCTAAGTCTTCAAAGTGTTATATCATCTAAAGTAATTGCGAGCTATAAAAATAAAAAGTAAGATAAATTTGAAAAAAAGAAATTGACAAAACCATATTTCACATTTGAAAAACTAAACAATGATTAATGATCTCTTAATCTTGGGACAAGAGGGCTCCGATAAACAATATATCAAGTAATAAGTGGACAGTGACGAATTGCTGGATACGTCAAATATGAACCTATTACTTCGGAGTGAGATATTCTGGTGGCTGTTTCGTTTGCTCAAACAAAAATTGCACTATAGGGTAGCGAACAGGAACGCAGGGAGACAGCGTAAATTAAGCAGATTTCCCATGTTCCGGGCCAAAAATGGTGTCGAATAAAAATGTTAATGTCTATCAGAGGAGGTAGATAGCTAGAGGTAGGCACCCAACTCCCCTTGATTATTCTTAAATATACCTTTATTTATTTTTTTTTTGTATGTGAAACTTTAAATGGTTTTTTTTCACATTAAAATGAAAAGAGTAACGACTGTAAAAGAAGGAGGCTAAGGCTGACTTGGAGGGAAGAAGGGGATGTGTAGAGGTGTACTAAATCATCCTAGTTACATTCTTAAGTATTTTGCTAAATGTTTGCCTTACGTAAAATGCTGAAGAACCAATATGCAACAAAGTAGAATTTTACACCTATTCCATTAATATATTCCTGTCGTAACACTGATACATAAGAAGATGCTAAATATTCTCCAATGTTTCCCCAAAAACTCTATGAGGCGTAAATAACTGAAAAAAGTCTAATGATTAGAGCTTCGTGAATTACGAACATGAGGATCACGAGAAACTAAGAGACTTTATGAAAGAAAGTGAAAAAGCAAAAATTCTCATTTTTCAAATTTTCGTGTGATGAAAAAATATACCGAATACACTATTTCTGAAGCAATGAATTTCAATCTGATTGTATTTCAACCAGTTAGTTTTCGAGAACAATTAACAACATATTTGTATTTCAGTCGTATTAGGAGTAAACATAAAATAATGGAATTGGAAAGTTTATAATTTACGTAAGTATATGTGAAGGATTTGAACATAAAATATAATTTGAATTTAAATGAAATTTTAACTAATACTGAAAACAGCTAAATTTCTGTATCATGACACCGGTGTAGCTGCAGGGATCCTCCCGATCCCGGCGCTGAAGGTTCGAGTCCCGTTCTGGAGCCATGCATGTTAAGGATAGGGTGGTAATCTGTGGATAGCCCATTCCTCCAAGACCTTAAGTGGAGGTGGTTCAAAAGTAAGGTTAAATAAATAAAATTTTGAATTAGCAAGCAAAATTCTATTAAACTCTCAGCATATATTAAACCTTACTCTTAAGTGACCTTTCAAAACTTCCGTACTGATAACTTATCTAATTACAGAGATTAAAGATAAATATAGAAAATATAAAAAAAAATAAATAAAACAATGGCGATGATCCAAATATAAAATAATAAATTTCTTTTAGAAAATTACCTCATAGGAATGTAGCTATTAGTTAGTTCAACGAATCCATTAAAATAAAGTCACTTTACTTCATAAACAATTAATGCGAGGGATCAGAATAAAAAATCTATATGTCCCAGTTAGTACTCGAACCTGGATCTCCTGCTATCCGGGTCGGTATGCTAAACCATTACACCAGACGAGCTAGATAACATAAAGCTTTACTTCATAAAGTAGTCAAGTTAGTATTCAAGTAGATTTTAATTTAAATAGAACAATAAAAATCAATAAAATTAATATAATAGTAATAATGAGATTCAAAGGTTAGCATGTATGTATAGCGGTCAGGAAATTTGGCTTCTATCTAATAAAAAAAAATGAAGTTTCTGAAAAGTAAAAAATAATTAGTAGAGGCTTTTTGTTGGGGTTCGGCCTAGGTTGATCCAAAAAAATACGTGTAATTGTATTTTATAGATCAACCTTGACCAAACCCCAACAAAAAAAAACTCTACTAATAATATCTAAGGTCATTTGTGTAAACAAAGAAAATTAATGTCAAATCAAATTTTAGAAAAATATGCACACACACACACAAACATATATATATATAAATGGAAGCAGATCGTATTTTTAGAATGAAAGAGTACTTTAAAAGTCTTGGTATGATACTAAAGTCGAACAGCTTGATATCCTTGAAGTAAATCTGTTAAAATAAATGTTTAAAATAATTTCAATCCAAAAAAGGAAACATTACCATTAAGACAGGAAAATAAATAAAAAAAGAATAAACAGGCTGACTATAAATAAGTACGACGTGTGGGAGTGGCAGACATGTGATTTAGCCCAGACGTGGCGGACATATTCAGAAGGTTATTTGTGCGTACGTTGTGCGTTCTGCAGGAACATATGTTGGGATCTCACTGGCTCCGACGAGGACTCCCCCAGGGGTGAAACACCCCCTCGACGGAAGGGTTGTTAGGGGCACAAGTCTTTTTGGAACGGCAGAGACTCGGGCGTGCTCCAAGCCAGCACGACCCACATATCCGAAATAGTCGCGGGCTAAGGTCGCCGGGGTTGGCCAGTGAGGGGCCGCGTGCCTCTGTCACAATACGCTTGGATTGAGGAGTACAATGTACAAAAGCTGAGGCTGGCTCTAGACCGATTAAGTTGCTAATTCCCATACAAATGCAATTATTACATTATTAAATCCCTTTTCTCGGTTTTAAGTCCTTAAATTGCGTCAAAACATAAAAGTCACACAAATATTATGTTAAACCGATTAATGTTCAATTAATCGTATCACCACACTAATAATAACGACGAAAAACACAATTATTCAAATATTACAACTAATAAACTTCAAAGAAATGTGCTAATGGCTTCTTTATTTTATATTTCGAAAAAATACTCATAAATATCCCACGAAACAAGCGTTATTTGTAAATGTGATCCTGCCTCGTCATGGAAATGATTTTAGGTACACTACGCCTCTCGTCTTCATGATATCCCTGAAGATGGCTTACAATGTAAGCCGAAAAGTTGGCAGATAATTTAAAAAATACACTTTTTTTTTAATTTGTATTATATATATATATATATAAATTAAATTATAAGTAAATTAAAATATAAATGAATACAAGTGTGAAACTAAATTAAATCCTTATTCTAGGAGTGAGTGGCCATAGNTATATTGTATAATAATAACAACAAATTTTTACAATTTACATCTATTTTTAATTAAACACGGAAAATCTGCTATGATTACTAAATTTGACTGAGTGGGGGAGGGGATAAAATTTAAAATATTAACATCTGAGTTAATATTAGTGTTGCGGAAAAAAATATATAAAAGAAAATAGGCGTAAAGCATAATTTAAAAAGGTTTAAATTCTATAACGTTTTTAAAAATGCCACTTAACAAGTAAAACATTTAATTTTTCGTGTTGGGCGAGGCAATTTATTTTTAAAATATTGAAACCTAATTCGGTAATTTAGACTTCTTAATGGAAGCTCTTGAAAGAAATCATTTATATTAAAAAGAGTGAGAACACAGTTTGTAGTCGAAATATTTTCGTTATTATTTCAGTTAAGAAATTGATTATAGAACATTCTCTATAAGAAATATTTGATAAAACAAACACACTATTATTAAATTATCGCTTAGCAGATGAACACATTACAATCTAACCAAACACAAAGAAGTATTACACCTAGAAAAACAATTACAAGAAGTTGTAAGAATAAGCATATTTGCCGATGAGTGATCAAGCTATTCACGTTTGTACAACGACGCGGTTTTTTTGGGGTTTTTTTTTTTTTTTTTAATTTTAGAAATATTTTACCGATCATAAATTTGAGAAGACAAAAATGGCGCCCGTTAATAATTATACACACACACACATATATAAATTCGTTATTTAAGCTAATTTTCTTAAACCTTCAAATAAGTTCGTTAATGACTAAAATCAATCAAGGTTAGAGGAGGTTCAGAGAAATCCTGAAATTTAAAATAATAAAATCTTTGTATTGCTCTTAGCGAAAATAAATATATTTAATAGAATATGTGTAAGGATAAAGATAATAAATAATGTAATTTCAGAAGTGGGTGGTGCTCTTACTTTTTAAATATAATACCGAAACTTTTGGTTCTCTCCGGGTTTAAAGATAAATTCCCTCATTTACTCTGATTCATATCCATCTATAATTTAAATCAATTTCATCCATCTTAATTTGGAAATCTGTTTAGATTCGCAGCTCTGGCTTGAGAAATTATGTATTTTTCTGTTTTAAATGAACACTGAATATGCCACACTTTATAGGTGAGACAAATATTTCGTAGAATAACTGTAATGAAGATAAATTAACTATTATAAATGCAGTTATATGCCATAATCAAATATTTAGTTGTTGTTTTTATTTTTTGTTTTTGTACCTCGATCCTGTTATAAAATATTAAGCAAAAACAACAAAACATTTCGAATCACACAACCCTTCCACTGCGGCGTTCAGTCTCACTTTGGTATGGCTTATATCAAGATAAAATGGGTGTTTAGAATAGGTTGGTCACCTGTATGTAAACCTTCCTCTGTGATCCTGAGAGGTTATACTCGAGGTGAAAAGATTTGAATAGAATTTTCACATAAAACAAAACAAAAAAAAAATTTTGCACATAAAGTCAAGATTAATTGAGACTTGGCCAAATGTCAAGGCATCGCATGTGAACCAGGTTGCATATGTCATGCACTAATTAATTCACAAAATTAAATATAGAAATATCTCAATCTTTCTTTTAAGACAAGCCAACACGGTCTTACAAAACAAGATTGATAACCATTCCTCAAATAAAAAAATTAGGCCACTTAAATATTTATTTATTATCAGGGGTGGGACAGTTATCTAAACATCTTAGTTTAAAAAAAAAAAAAATACTGACGCAGGAGCTGCGTACACTAAGCAGATTTCGCAGAGAGTCTCATTAAATAGAAAGAAGAGTAAAAAAGAGAAAGGTAATTTTCAATCAGTACAATGAGAGTAAAAGGTCTGACCACTAATATTTTCATGGTCGCGAAGGAAGAGTACGAGGAAGACTGGAGGAAAATCTCTGGCAACGCAGTTACATTCGTACATGTTTTCCTTAATAAGCGATTTTCGCAAAACTATTACATTATATTTACAAATGTTCTATAAACTTTATCATAACTCAAATAAATACGAAGAAATAAATACTATTAATTTTGGTCTTCCTCTGAACCCCCACCCACTCACTAATATTCCAATTAAAAATGAATTATTTCTTTGGTTTTTAACAAGTAGCCTAAATCCTGAATATAATTTCTATATAGAAATGTATGACATATCCAACACTCGAAGTTACATTCTTCAATATAATTTATAAAACGATCTAATTTGACTACTGATAATTAAAGACTTAGCATATTCAAATAGTATGAATTTGACTTTCTGTAAGTTTTCCGCTTCTCCCCAAGATTTAACTTAAAAATTGAAAGCCCTCATTAGGGTTTCTTGTTTTATTTTATTTACATATAACCTATTATAGTATAACATAATATATTAGGTTATGTACAAGAAATGCAAGGGAGTTAAAATAAAATAAATAAAAAAGGGAGTTTAATAAAAAAATATTGCTCAGCTGGGACTCGAATCCAGATCTCCTGCTTTCCGGAGTGCAGTGGCCAGCATACCGCCCGGTGAGCAGGTGATCTGGGTTCGAGTCCTAGATGAGCAAGATTTTTTAATTAAACTCCCTTGCATTTCTTGTATAAAATTTTACGTGGGATTAAATACTACAACGAAAAAAAAATATAAGAAAAAACGAGAGTCTAACAAATAGCTCCTTCGAGCACAAGGCGATATATGCGTTTTACTTGGGGGTTTAGAGTCGGAGTAAAGTGCGGGACTAGAAGAGATTATCTAGCTAGCCTTGGTGGTGTAGTGGCCATCATACTTGCCCGGAATGCAGGAGATCCGGGTCGAGTCCAGGCTGAGATAGTAAGATTTTTTTATTCCAACTCCCTTGTATTTGTATAAAATTATTATTATATATTTTAAAGAGATGTAAAAAAGAGGAATCAATATGTTTGACTTGCATTTTGCATTCATTCTTAAACGTAAATGTAGTTCTTTCAGTCAGAACTGCTACTAAGTGAATTCCTAAGCACACTACTAAATAAATATATACATTTGAACAATAGGTTTCACTTAAACCATACTCCTATCCGATATTACCCATATATATATA
>KZ807303.1:84284-102313 GCA_000696205.2 Oncopeltus fasciatus | reverse complement strand
GGGGGGGGGGGGGGAGAACGCCCAAGAAGTTATGTTACACATAACACACAAGGAAGTGTGCTCGACTTACACATTGTAAAATTGAACTATTAGTTCCAAATTTCCCTTCCAGGTTGTGCTTTAGTCGTGGCATTAGTGTACCAGCGAGAGGTTAGAGTGATCCCTACTGAGGCTTAGCGCCGGAGCTGCCATGGTATGAATCGGCCGACGGCCCATGGATTAATGGGATTCATTAGGGGTTATAACTCATTTAAGGGAGTTAATCCCCACAAGAAACTACAGGTCCTCCTGTCTCCTCACAGGGACTGGGAGCAGGGCCGATTCAGGAAAATTACCCGACCACCTATCCGAAGGAGTGTATTAGTGTGTCTATAAGACAGTTAGAGATCACTTATGTCTGGCCAAGTACCACACGAGGCGGCTAAAGACCGCCTGGCTCCAAAGAGCATACCAAATATATATATACACACACACACACATATATCCTTTGATACAGCCACCCTTTGACATGAATATACCCAAACTTTGATATACATAGACCTTACAGACGAAAGGCAAGAAATCTCCCAGAAAGTTTTACTCTTTGTAGTTTTCTTTTTGTTTGTATATATGTGATATAAGTGAATACACACACACACACACACATAGGTGTGTTTAAGTGTGTAATATTAGGGAGAAAAAACTCAAAAAAATCAGTCATGAGAACAAATCCAATATTCCTTCACATTTCCGAAAGAAATAGTTCTAACAAAGAAATATTGAACTCACGAATAGCCTATAAATAACTTAGAAACAAACAGGAAATAATTATCGCTCCGACGAGAATAAAAATACAGAGACAGCAACTCCTGGAACAGGTTGGCCCGTTTCCGCCGGGACAAGCGAGGCGTGGCGTTACGCGAGATAGCACGCCAAACCGCAGATCTGCGGGGGCGGGGGGGGGGGGCTCCTACACTTTTGGGGGAATCAATTCGACCCGCTTCCAGGACAAGTCATCTTGGGATGACTGGACAAAATGTGCCCGGAACTCGCAGGAGAACGCAAACTAAGCGTTAACCGAGCGGATTTCTCCTCTTACATTAAATATGGAACGTAGAAGGGAGTAACGGACTGGGTTAGAAGAGAGAAGTTAGCTGGGTGAAGTCATGAACTACACCCTTATGCTACACCCTTAAATATATTTTATTTAACATGCCCTTCGTGAAAATGTTATAAAACATAAACGTTAGAAAATTCCATGGCTATAATGTTGTCTAGTTTTTTTCTTAAAAATAATAAAAACAAAAAATAAATTATTATCCTGTTAACCCTGAAGATGGCTTACAATGTAAGCTGAAATATCGGCAGATAATAAAAATACAATTTTTTTTTTTTTTGGATCCAGCCTTGACCGAACCCCAACAAATTCTCTACTAATCAATGATTACTAGTTTGTTCTTACGGTTATTATTAGTTATAGGGGAGTCTCAAGAATAATTTTTTTTTTAAATGTTTTTTGTAAGATTATAAATTGACTTAAGCAGAAAATTCCAATAAATAAACTTTTTGTTATAATGGTTGCTTCATTTGTTCATGTAAAGATAAACTCATGGTAGGAGAATTAACCATTAAATAAAATAATTATAATTATAGAGATTTTAATGTCAACTTTCTACAATTTTGTTTCCATTTGATAAAGGATTTCTCTACTTTTGTATCGAAAAACGGCCATTAAAAATAAACTTTGTGTAATTTCTTAAATCTCTTCACAGTTCAATCTCTGGAGTTTTCTGTTTTATATATTATAGTATATAGGATTGGTATAGTTATGTTAAAATACCATAATATAAAGTTACGAACGTGAATGGCTTGATTTCCTTACAGGAAACTACTAAAATATGTAAATTCTAATCCCATGTAAATTTTAACAATGCTTAGTGCAAGGGAACAGAATAAAAAATATAACTTTCCCAGCTCGGACTCGAACCTGGATCTCCTGCTACCGGGCCTGTGCATTTTCCATTTACGCTACCGAGACAAGCCTGTTTAGTTATCAAATTCCCCGCACCAGTGTCGAGAGTCTAACCTCCGAGACAGACGAATAAATCGTCTTGTGCTCGAAGGAGCTGACATTGTCAAGCTGTTTAAATGACTCTCGTTATTTACTTTTAAATTTTAATTTTATAAATATTTGTTTTTGTGGTATTAAATCCCACGTAAATTTTAACAATTTTTAGTGCAGGGGAACAGAATAAATAATCTTATTGTCCCAGCCAGGACTCGATCCTGGATCTCCTGCTTTCCGGGCCGGTGCGTTTTCCATTTACGCTACCAGGACAAGCTTGATAAGTTAATTAATTCCCCGCATTAGCCATTTAAACAGCTTGACAATGTCAGCTTCTTTGAGCATAAGACGATATATTCGTCTGCCTCGGAGGTTAGACTCTCGACACTAGCGCGGGGAATTTAATAACTTATCAGACTTGTCCCGGTAGCATAAATGGAAAACGCACAGGCCCGACAAGCAGGAGATCCAGGTTCGAGTCCTGGCTGGGACAGTTAGATTTTTTATTCTGTTCCCTTGCATTACAAAAATTGGTCTACTAAAATATATTTAATAGTTAGTTAATTGTAAGTTTGAAGCTAATTACTCCCATTGGTGTACAGTGCTAGACATCAATTCATCCAATCTAAGACACTTGTTAAGGTTGTATACAAAACACATTTTATATATAAATCTAAATCTTCCTAAGAACATTTGTGTATTGTAGGATTCTCATGTAAATACAGCTGCCTGAATTTACATTTTAAATTATTTAAATGAAGACGTATTGTTAATGAAGGTGTATTGGCATAGCCTTTGGAATATTGGCGTTCGCACTCTGGTACCTGCAAATTAATATTCTACAAAATAACAAGTATTGTATCATCTAAGTGCCATTCAGAGCTCATAGACACGACAAAGAGTATATTTTTCTCTGTTCGAATTTCAGAACATGGCCGTTAATTTAAATTGTGTCTTAACAGCAGAATATTAATCTTTGTTTCAGCCATCTCTCACATCCAAAATGTGTGAAACACATTGTCTGTGTCAGAATGTGTGTGTATGTCAAGAACAGTTGGGATAAAGGGTGCAGTGAACACACAAAAAGAAAAAATCACAAGGAGTAAAATTTTCGGGGACTTGTAGGATCGGTGGAGATCCGTTGAACTTTTTCAAAAGTCTTTGCTAAATCAAGTGCTATTATTTATTTATTTTTAAATAAAACTTTATTAGTGATTACATTCTACACATATCCTGCACAATTATATATGCTTTATTATGTATCATACTGTATCTAAGATACAAGAGTGATAAATCTAAAACACAAATCAAATAAGATACTCCTGCAATTAGGAATACCATTTGGCAAATCACAAACGAAGTGAAGAACTGTTCTTCACAGTTAACAGACAAGACTCCCTACTCAGAGTGATTTATCTTCCAAAATCTGACTCAGCTGGTGATAATCCGTGACTGTGACCCCGTAACCTCCTGTACCTCAAGAGTGATTACGTGTACTATCGCACTGACCAATACGTATGTTCTGTAAAATCATCTAGGCACGTTTCACAACTATGGTTAATGACTGAAACTAGTCGAAAGGGAGGGGGTTTTGAGGGAGACCGTAATTTAAAATCTTAATATCTTTGTTATTATTTGCATTACGAAATATATATATATATAGAACAAAATAAAAGTAAAATGTAATTTTATAACTTACGTATTTTCACTCTGATTAGGAAAGCGTATTTATTTTTTTTATTTTTTTAACTTCTACACACAAAGCTTGGAGTTTTTAGAGAGGCCTTCTAAGTTTTAAGTAAATAAACCGAACTTGGTACTTAGTCTTTTTATTGCAAGCCCTTTTCAAATCCTTATTTTTTGGTTGAATTGAAATAAGGAGAAGGAGGGATGAGGGAGATTTAGAAGGATATTAATCAAAGTTTGAAATCCTTTTTGCTTCCTTGCTATTTAAGATACAAAAATAATATATAATAATTTAAGATAATAGACGAAAAACGCTTTGCATGGAGGATATTAACGAATTTAACTGCGATGAGTGAGCGCTACCCCCACTTTTCTTTCCTGGCTATTCTACAGCAAGGCATAGTGGACACATATTTTACGAGTATTGTCCTCTCCAGGTTATAAATTAAATTTCGTCATTTAAATTAATTTACAGCCATTTTTTGATGAAATTTCGTCAGGTTAGTTAGATTAGGCAGCTCCTAACGTGACGAAGATTTTTCGTTTGTTCCCTGACACGATTTTTCAAAAACGTTTACCAACTCAGGAAAAGCTAAAAAAAACAACAACAAAAAACGGTCACTTTTTTACCGTAGCTATTATTATTAGAACTTTTTTTTGTTGGGGTTCGGGCAAGATAGATTTTACAAAATACACACTTTTTTTTAATTTTTTTTTTTTGTTTCTACCTTAACCGAACCCCAACAAAAAAATTTCAAATAAAAACAAATTGGATTAAATTTTATCCGTTCAAAGAATAAAATCCTTCATGACTGAAATCAAGAAAAGGAGAGCAATGATTTAAAGAAAGAGCAATTTGTGAGATAGCTAACTCAGAAAATATTAGGGTTAACTTGAAAAACTCATAGAGCTCTTAATGAAGCAATTTAAATTTGTATAGTAAAATAATAAAAAAATTTTCGAAATTCAAAAAAAAAATGTAATATTTATTTTCTAGAACATTTTACGGAAAATAAAACCAAGGAAACTTTCAGAAGAGTAGTACGCCCCTCTGATAGGCCAGACGGATTGGAGGAGTCTTAGTAACCAATAATTTAAAAGGTTATTATCACTACCAATGAATATAGAACTATCATACCTTCTATAATCCGTCTTCATTGGTTTCTGCAATCCACCTTCTGTTGGCGAGCGCTTTCGGACATTGTCCTTGCTCGTGGCCAAATACATGTGTTCACTGCCAACAGGAGATGGTTTGCAGAAACCAATGAAGACGGATAATAGAAGGTATGATTACCAATTATTATTTATTTAAAAAAAAAAATAATAATATAACAATAATATTATTANCTGAATAACAACCATTAATTAGTCAAGCAAGTATTTATATATCCTCTTTGGTTTTCATTTTTTTTAACTATGTTCAGTATCATATCAAGTACCAAAAAGTCATTCAATATTCACACTGTTAGAATGGAGAAATGGTAATGCCTGCCTGATTTTTGGCTGAATTCCCACCTGTACCCCGGGCATGGACACCATTTATTTTCTTCTCTCAGTAATATATAATACGTTTACTTTACTTAAGAACCACAATTCACATAATCAGATATTCTTGAAAACAACAGTTTCTACCGCATAAATAGGCAAATGAGAAAACTTTTTTTTTTTTTAATAAATAAATATTTATATATTACATTCTGTTACTTAACATCAATAATTGGAGATTAAAAAAAATAAACTATTATTATGTATATAAAGTACAACTATAACTATTATAAAAAAATACAATTCTCGATTTGTTTGTTTGTTGATTTCCTGTTGAATGTGCTGGAATTTCGATAAGCACTGCTAAATCACCGAGCGTTCTACAAGAATATAACCTAACGAACTGCTCCGATCTCCATATTTTCCTTCCCTTCCCCCACCCCCTGCATTAATTTCAGGCTCTTTTGAAAACAAATCGATAGATGGCGGTGGTGTCAGAAATGCCAACAGGCAAAACAAACACTTGGCTGCGTTTATTATAATAAATGATATAGATAATTATTTATTATTTTAGAAGTATCTATGTGCATCACACAAACATAGACATGCACATACACAAGTCACATACATTCGACAAAACATCATATTCGAGATTTACGCGAGTCTATTGCGTTGGCTTTATAGTGGACTGGTTTGGCGTCTCATGTGTGTACGCATGTGCACTTGGCCTGCAAAATGAGTACTCATTCGCATATGGTACACATTCCATAAGAAGGCGAGTACATCGGGATCCATGTATCCCCATATATGTTTGTGTGAAGGTACCTCGCACAGGCACACTACGCGAACGCGCACTCAGATACATATACAAAAGCCGGCGCCCTTGGAGTAGCAGTGGCTAACGTGCGTGACTCTCATGCTAAAACTCCTGGGTTCCTATACCAGGTCCCCCAGTCCTTTTCTGAACTATTAGTTACAAATTTCCCTACCAGAGTGCTCTGAAAGTCTAATTTTTTTTTACATTAAAATTAAAATATTTAAAGTGTAGGATTGGAAAAGATCTGGAAAAAAAAATTTCAAAATCAAATTGTATTGATTATTATAAATATTTATATTCGTCGGCCTCGGAGGTTAGAGTTTCGACACTAGTGTGGGGAATTTAATAACTTATCAGACTGGTCCCGGTAGCATAATTGGTAAATGCACCGGCCCGGATAGCCTGGCTGGGACAGTTAGGTTATTTATTCTGTTCCCTTGCACTAAAAATTGTATTGATTATTGTTTGCTTTTATTTATTTTTTAAGAAGGAAAAGGTACTTTCATTATTTTTCTTAATACATTAGTACATACATATTAAGCCTTTAGCACGTAACTTTATTATTCCTAAAATTGCCTCAATCCAGATTTTAGAAAATTAAATTTTGTGTATTTTTAGTTGTGTAAAATATTTTCATAAACCTAAAATAAAAAAATAATCTATCCTCCTTTATTTCATTCATAAAAGAAAAAAAATTAATACCTTTTAAATAATGAATTAATTGTGGTATGAAATTTCAAGCAAAATTATTTATAAGAATTGTACAGGGACCCACAAAAATTTAAAGTAAGATTTTTTTTTAGTTTTTTTTTTTTTAGCTCCCTGTGTATTTTTTTGTAAATAATTAATACTGTATTAGGCTGGCCAAAATTTAAATACATTATAAAACCTTAATACATTAAGGTTAATAATTTATTTTAAAATTACTTATTTTTTCTAAGAGTAGGATATCACTAGGTTAGGCTGATTACAAATATGAAATTTGGAAAGATTTTTTCAGAAATATTAAAATTAACCTAAAATCAGTGTAAACCCACCCCTTCTCACCCCGCAGGAGCCCACCCCCTTAAATATATTTGATACATGCGTGGTTAGAGAGAGAGAGAGAGAGAGAGAGAGCGATTAGTAAGTATTTTAGACGCACCTCGGCCTCTAGCCAATAAATACCACTCTTTTGGCAAGCACTACACAACTCGTTAGTGACCGACCACTATGTTATCATTTGTGTGGATGCAACTTTATGTATCTGATAAGATAATTTATTTTATTTATTAATGTATGCGTTGAGATAGTTGTATTCTTTAAAACACTTATTTTAGTTCCGGTATTTAATCCCACGTTATTTTCATACAATAAATGCAAGGGAATAGAATTAAAAAAATCTTCTAAGAAAAAAAGAGTAAACAATGTAATTAAAACATAAAAAAAGAGGCTGAGGTAGTAAGATATTTTTATTCTATTCCCTTGCATTTCTTGTATTCTTTAAAGTTTATATCTGAGAGGTCGAAATGTAAATATGCTACATAGGATTTATCTAACGGGACTACCCCTTGAGATATGAATAGATATGAATTTTTTATCCCCCATTCATCCAGTAATGATCATGGAATGAGGGGCTATCTATTGTTAGCCACCCTGTTCTAAGCACATATGGGCAAGCTCAAACTTTAAAAAAAAAAAAAACAATTGAGCTTGCTAGAACTCGAACGCAAAAAGAATGAAGAAACAACCTCCTAGTGTTAATGAACAACAAAATATTTTGTACTTTAGTATTTGGCAATCTGTCAAAATATAAATAATTTAACTAGGATAGTAGTAAACAGAACAGATGTTTCAGGCTCAAATAATCCTAAAAATGTTTGTGTAACTTTTTTGATCACAATAATGTATGTGGTGAATGACACATTTAATTTAAATTTATTTTCGCGATACATTTGGAAAAATAAAACCCTTCAAGCAAGAGCTGCGTATACTGATAAATTTCTCACGTTTTCATGAAGATGGGTTTAGATAAAGGTGAATGAATAATTTGAAACGATGAGTACAATCTGAAGAAGAAAATAATCGTGAAACAGTAAACATTTGCACTGTGGGTTAAGGTACTGGACTCTAGAGCCAAAGGTCCTAGGTTCAAATTCTCACAACAAAAAAAAGTGGATTTTTCTTTCTATGCTTCGGTTTGTATTGATCCAGAGAGTTCCTGGTGTGTCCCTTGGGGTACACCCAGTCCTTATTAGGTACTATTCTTCATTGAATGGGAAAAAAATTAGACGGGTTGAACGGTGTCTGACCAAAAGCCTATACGAGTGTGCCTTGTTTCGGAAATAAGTACATCCTTAACATGTATTTCTCCCTGCGCCTATATTGCCTGTTGCAGGACAGTGTTTCTTTTTTTCTTTTTCTTTTTTGTTAATAAATATTTGATATCCTTTTATGAAAAAGGATTGAATTTTTAAAGTGTAGTTTAGTAAATATAATAAACTTTTTTTTAGCTAAAGAAAACATGAAGGATTTTTATAATTGAATTAAAATAAGATAATTGAAAAATGGACTATAAGACAAAAAAGATTTCATTCAAAATGAAATTCAAAAAAGATTCATAGCCTCTACCCGAAAACAATCTTTCTATTTTCCTTTTTTATTTACAAGTATAATACTACAACTTAGTAGGTATTTAATACGACATAAAAACTATACCAAGGAGAATCTATCATCACTGGTTGTATTCCACGCCTTAATGACAAATGGTTTCCATACAGGTTTGCTATTTAGTCAATTTAGTATATCTATAATATTCATAATATAATTTCTTATAATTTTTGCGTTGCATTAGAAAGTAGTAATTTATTCAACATAGATCCTCAATTTCGAGGAATTGGATACATATATACATATATATATATATATATATATATATATATATATATATANTATATATATATATATATACGGCCTACCTTGATCGAGTCCAAACAAAAACATCTAATAATAATATCTAGGGTAAAAAAAACACTCCATATAAAATACTTATATTTTCACCATTGACAAGTTATGAAAAATAAATAATCAACAAGGTTAGCAGCGAAGAGAGAATTTATTTTTGGTTGATATTATACGATGGATAGAGTGGGGGAATAGAAAAACATAATAGGTGTAAAATATAATTTTGAAATGTTTATTTTTATATATCATTTTTAAGAAAAGGCTTTTCAAGGGAGATATTTACGAATATAAATGAGATAGATGAGCGCTCCTCCCACTCTTCCTTCCCGGTCAGTCTAGAGCAAACTTTAGTGATTATACCTTTTACGATCATTGTTCTCTTCGGCTATTAAGATAAATTTTGTCGCTTACTCTCATTTATAAACATATTTAATCTGGTGAGATAACACAGCTCCCGAGTGACGTGCTTTTACAATAATTTCTACAACAAACTTTATATATGCCGCCCGTTTGAATACATTCTGAATAAATGACGAGTCGTTTGCTCGCTCTAAGGGGATGTTATTACAGCGAGGGGTTGTTTGCCGCTGAACGTGGGTGGAGAAATGCAAGTCGACAGGAAACCCGGGGAGAAAGATGGAGTCTGCAACTTCCCAGAGGTAAACCTGGCGGGGGGCGGTTGGAAATTCTTCATGACGACGCGGGTTTGATGTCCGTCACACACAGCACTCCCTCGGGACTGCGTAATTACAACAAGAAGGCTACGTCATCTATCGGGATAAAATTACACTACTAGTCTGCGAGTTATCTACCTCCAGCTACCTGCAGTATTATTAACGGGTTTTCTTAATTTATTTTTTATTTAGCTCTAAATAAAAATATTCAGATACTAGAAATGGGTATCCATTTTGCATTTGAACTATAAAATAATATGTTATGATGTGGTTATAAGGAAATTCGCTAAAATATTTAGGGGCCCCCTGCGGGGTAGGACCTCCTATGACGTCGTTGAGGAAGGAAATTCGCTAAGATCGCTGGGACTCCCCGCGATGAGGTAGAGGTAAGACCCCAAGCGCTGATCCAAAGAGGTATATATATAATATATATATAAATATAGAAAATGAGGGTTATTCATTACGGTCCGTCACTTGGCTTGTATGAAGTTTTTGGCGGGAAACCATGGTGTCCGCCATTTTCTTCATTTGCGAATGCCAGAAGACCCCTTTTTACCCTACTAATAAGTAAAAATAATAATGTATAGTAAACGAAAACTTTTTTCGTTACCGTTATAGTCCTTTATGATGAAATTAGTTATTAATTTCATTGATGTCAATCTTTAATGCAACCTGGGAACATTACGTTTTATTTTCGCGACAGACTTTCTATGAATGTAGGGTTCAGATAAGGAATTTGTGAAGTGGACAAATATTTTGGGAAAGAACTGCTAACGAATGCAAAATGATAGTTAATATTTTACACGAAGTATGTGGAAAAAAAAAAAAATATATATATATACCCCGCTGTATTATATAACGCTCTATTGCGCTCTCGATAGAGCTATTGTGAAGGATTATGTGTGTGGAGGCCTGAAGGCTCCTGTAGACAGGATTCTTCATTAGTGGGCTGGCTCCTGCTCACAATGGTGCGGATTGATATTAAGAGGAGAGCAACAGGATGAAAAGAAATATAAAAGGGGATAATAAAAAAATCTCAAGAACTAATTATGAAGTCAAGATTGAATGAGAAGATGGGCAGAGAGAGAGAGAGAGAGAGAGAGAGAGAGAAGGAGTAGGAAGATTCAGATGGTAGGGCGGTGAGGTGTGGAAGTTACAGAAAGACGAGAAGAAAAGAGAGACAGGACTAGGAGAGGAGAGGCAGGAGACAACGAGAGAGAGGGGGGGAAGAGAACGGCCATGTTGGGATGGCGTTATCATTGGGAAAACAGAGGCGGGCTATTTATAGCAGACAAACTGTTGATAGCCTTGGATTGAGGACCGTTACTCGTGTTCGTAGCCGGGGTCTCACTACTGCCTTTCGGCAGGCAGGGTCAGATGCGACTCGGAGGTCAGGTTCTGCAACAGGAGGGGGGAGAGGCTAGGAGTACGCACCATCGCTCGGCGGACAGTGCCTGGAACGTCATCCTGAGTCCGTTCTTGGGGAAATCAGGAGGAGACGCCATTTTCAATGGAATGGAAATACTGAAATATATCTTCCAGAAAGATAATTTTACTTGAACAAGACCAATCTGCCATATGTCGTGAAAAACCAAAAAGGACGAAAAATAAATGTCGCTGAGGCTGGTACTCATTTATACATTGACGGACAAATCCCTTCTTTTTTTTTCTTAAAGCGTTTGCCAAATAAAGCACTTATCACAATACATATCTTTTGCATCATATATCCATTTGACTACAAAAAATTAAGTTACCAACAGTCAAAAATATTTTATAAAAATATAATAAACATGTCGTTCACGTAGGCTTCGACGGTCGTCAGATGCATTTACCGTTCTACAACTCTCATTCTCTTTTCAGCCCTGAAGAAGCCATCACATGATGTGCGAAAGCTCGGCAAATAACAACAATTTGACACGGTCTAACCCGGAAGAAGAAACGGTAAATACAAATATAATAAACAGTAATGTTTTAGATTACAGAATATATATTTATCTGTAAAATAATCTACTCTGAAATGGATGCTAAATTAAAGGAACAATATGGGGCTTGCATAAATTCGTTGTATTGTATGCTTGCCTACACGTGTGAGTGTACATAATACAAATGTTTACCTAGGCTAGGTAATACATGAACTACATATAAGCTCGAAAAGGAGATTTATACAACTTCCATGCAAAAAAATTGAATCAAAATGTTAAGGGGTTCAAAACAGCTACAAATTCGATCTTGTTCTACATATCGCTCGAGAATATTTCTCCTTTTACAAAATAGATAAAACATCTATAGTTTGAATAGTTTCAACTGTATCTCCATCACTTTTACACCTAGATCTATAATTTTCAAATTCACATAAATTCAATAATTTAATTTAATTTTCTATGCAGAAAATTGTTATGAAATACCAGATATAAAAAGTGCAATAAAATTTTTTTTTTCCGATTATTGGATTCTATGTGTCTTGAAATGTAAACATCAAATTTTAAGACGATTATGGGCTATGATTTTCATATTTTTTGACTAAGTATAGTAGATTATTTTCCAAAAATAAAACTGGATATGTCCCTAATGATGAGTAACTATAAAGAAATAAAAGCATTATAATATTATTTTAGTTGTATTCAAAAATGGATGTGTGGGAGACAACTAAGTTGATACACTCTAAGATGATTTTAGTTGGGGTTCGGTCGAGGTAGATCCAAAAAAAAACACAAATTAAAAAAATGTATTTTTTTAATGAAGGATTAACTGCCAACGTTTCGGCTTACATTGTAAGCCATCTTCAGGGCTGTAGAAATACAATGTCATGAGAATACAGTAATATTTGAAATTAGTATAATAGAGAATTATAATATAATGTGATATCAAGAGTATGAAAGTAGAAAGCTGTGTAAGACAACTAAGTTGATACATTGCTCTCTTTAATATGACACGACAGGATTTGTTATGACGTCATATCACACGAGAGTGACTTACCTCAACCACTTACTCTTACCTCTGTCAAGAAATACTAAATCCCATACAGGTTGGTTATCTTCCACCGAATTATTATGGGCATTCGGTGTAGAGAGAATACATGTAAGTAATATAATCTCAATAAATTTAGAAAAGTCTCTTCAGAGTTATATATTTCAGTTTTGAGTAGAGGCATTCTGCGGAAAATGTAAGTGATTATAGATGAAGAATTATGGCACCCAATTCAGTAAAAACGTCACGGGGCAGCTTCGTAAACTGAGTAGAGTTGACATTTTTTTTCATTGAAAATGGAAATGTGAAGTGTAATAAAGAATGGCTTATATGTTCGTATAGACCAGGAAAAAAAAAAGCAACGATACCGATACCGCCCCACACAGACAAATATATGAATAAT
Source organism: Oncopeltus fasciatus (assembly GCA_000696205.2). Taxonomy (NCBI): domain Eukaryota; kingdom Metazoa; phylum Arthropoda; class Insecta; order Hemiptera; family Lygaeidae; genus Oncopeltus; species Oncopeltus fasciatus. The sequence goes on along the minus strand of KZ807303.1, from coordinate 89,294 downwards.
TTTAAATGGAACCTAATTTTTCGCTTCTCCTAAAAAAGATCCATGAAGAAGTAAAGAAATTTATGACATTGAATAGTTTAATTTTCTTTAAGAACAAAAAAACACAGATTTTTCCGTAAATAAAATATTTCATGAGATATTGAAGTAAAAACTTGGTACGGAGAACTCTTGGTTTGGTTAATTCTACGGAAAAAAAAAATTCTTAAAAGGTGATACAAATAAGAGGAAATGAGGGTTAATAATTAATACCCAAGTCGAAGTGAGTTAATAAAACGTATGAACAATAAGCTAAAAGCAATTGCCTGTAGACTGTTCAAACACAAACACACACAAATATATATATAATAATTAAAAATTTTGAAATAAAAACATTTTAAAAATATCAGTCATGAGAAAAACCTCAAAACAAATTCTTCTGAAGTCCTTGCGACATGTTTGAGAAATGGTGAATACGAATCAAACAAAGAGGTTTATTTTTTTTGTGGGGGGGTGGTGGGGGGGGGGGAATTCAAAAACTCTCTCTTTTTAGTTATAGTTATGTAGAAATACATAAAAATCACTATAATCGCGAATACATTGGACAGAGTGAAAACAATTTCAGCAATTCACAAAAAAATTTAATTGAGGAGATAAAGGCAAATACAAAATGAGCATCATTTCAATAAGAAAGCTACAACATACACATGGATTGAGGAATTAGAAAATAAATCGTTCAGTGCTTTATTTTCAGTGCGTTGTTCAATTCCAGCTGATATAAAATGACGTCACAAAGAGATATCTCCTGGCATAGAACAAGGAAAATGTTAAACAAAGAGATAAGAAGATTATCTGCGATTAAATAATGCAATAAAAAGAACATCATTATGAGAAATCAGATTGCATTTTGAAGTAAAACTCAATAATGGTCCAAGTATAAAATTTTTTATTTGAAAAAAATCTTGAACGCCCCAACATAATTGATTTCCACATTATCACATTTAACTAAAAGTAATACAATAATCTCAAAAATAAATACAAATACAATAAATCCAATTAGGATTTACATACAAATTATATGTGTATATTGACACACACACACACACACACACATATATATATATATATATATCAAATTTTATTGTAGGGCTTATTTTTGTTGGAAGATTTCATTAATAGCTGAAATCAGTGGATGTGGAGGAATTTTGTAAGAGAACCAATGCAAAATTGTCAATATCTTATATATGAAAGTTTTATGAAAAGCATTATTGAACATAATGGGAGTAAAATTTAATATTTAATTATTTATATTGTACAAAATTTTAAATCAAAAAAATATTTATGACTGAGAGAGTCTTCTCACTAATAAAATAAAGGAAAATTATTTTTGTAATTAGGGTTGCTATCGCACAAAAAAAAAAAATTAATTTTCTTGATCATGTATTGGATAAGGGGAAAAGAAGAAAAAGAGAATGATTAATATTTATAATTGTAATATCTTTATTATAATTAGAATTACGGGTATTAAATGGTATTCGATAGATGTTATATTAATGCCATAACTTTTATTCTTTTAAATCTTTGGTGATACATTTTTGGCGAAAAATGCATACTACAAAAAAATGTAGACTAGGAATATTGAGTGTTGTCTCTAATCTTTCCTTTCAAACAGTCTAGAGACAGCCTGAGAGTAATCTTACATTTTACTCCTTTTATAAATAATTAAGTCAATTAAATTTACTCTTTTCCGTGTCCAGTAGTATCTCTTCCTATCATGAACGAGAGATGGGAAACCTGTATAGTTTTCGCGGCTCCTGCGTGGTAGAGAATCAAAGAGGAGTCCTTCAGAAACATATTTAAATAAAAAGCATATTTAAAATTATCGAATTCAGTCTAAAGTCATATATTTTGGGAGTAAAAGCAATAAAAATAAACAGCTGTATTAATTCCTATTAGCTACAGTTTTTAGCAGAATCGCATTTATGTTGGTCATTTTTACAGATCCATCACGAACCTACACAGGAGAAGCTAATATAGCTAAAATATAAATTCAAAATCAAAAATATAATTTAATATATANCAAAAATGGATTCAGAGTCAGAAAGAATAGGACATCTCCTTTGCAGGAGATCACATTGGCTAACACCATTAATCTGAAAAAGTCAAAAGATTATTATTCTAATCAACTGCAAACTTAAGATTCAATTACTTGATTCACATTAATATATAAAAGTTTTTAATTTTTACAAGACTCTTATAGAATTTTTACAATAATATTAAGAGTAAAATTATTTTTTCCGTGAATGTCACTTTTCAGCTATAATCAGGTTAAATTAAAATAAATAAACGTATATATATATATACAAATATATATAAAATGTAATAATTTTCTAACATTTTAACAAAAAAAAAAAAAAAATGCTTGAGGAAGATATTTACGAATGTAACAACGATGGTTGTACTACCATCTCTTCCGGTCATTCTAAGACTACTTTCAGAGCTTAGTTAGTAGTCTTAACCTTTATGCCTATTGTCCTTTTCCTTTAAAGAAAAGTATAGTCAATAACTCTTACTTAAAATTTATGTCCATCTTTAATTTAAAAAAAAAAAGAAAGGAAAATATGCTTAAATGTTTTGGCTTTATTTGTAAGTTAAATCTTCAGGGCTAAAATAAAATGTAAAATAGTTATACTTCCCTTTAAAATATCCCATCCCTCTCTTCCTATGTATGCATACATCCATCTTGACACAAACTTAACAAATACATGGGGAAAAATACCAAATATCGGTAATGTATTTAACTTTTCAGGGAAAATTACTTTTTTGCCTTCTACTCCTTTGATTTTTAACCTGATCCGACTTAAAAGTAGATAAATCTATCTCACTACCTAACTTTATCTCTACAATATGGTTATCGGAACATAATCGAAGGCGTACATTTACACATTAAATATTCGACATTAAGACAGTGGAATACTGGCTATTTATTTATCGTCAGATAAGGAATTTATATCCTCTTCCGAGTGACATTTAAGTCCGGTGAATGACGGGTCATACTGTATGGGGAGTGGAGTTTACCGACCGCAGGAAGACGTGGGCTGCAAACGTTTGGACTGGGGCAATAAAGTCTCCTTTGGTCACCCCTCAGGGGACATGTTTGCCAGTAAACAGCGACTGTAACCTCCCTCCGGAACCCTTATCGATAAGAGGGGTAACAGCAAAGGGAGGTTACACAAAGCCACTGTAACTGTGAGGGGGCGGACTCCACTATGGGTAGCCGAGTTTTTTTCTCAGGAGTCATGAAACGAAATATAAGCATAAAATAAAAAATCCAACATGGACAAGTCACCAATTACTTTCATTTTCTAAATAGAGAATAAAAATGAAAAGAAGTCAGTCACACAGGAAAAATTAGCATTGATAAAAAAATTCATTAAAATGTTAATGACAAAAAAATGTAACATATTAAATATGTCTGTGTGTAGGAGTGTGTACGAATATAACTTATTGCACACCAAGTGCACACGGAAAACATTTAAAAGAATGGATAACAGATTTAACCCAAGATAAACCCCAACAGTCAGGGCGTGATAACCATGATGTTGATCGCCCTATAACCTGGTCCTAATCCTAAACATATTAAATATTGAAATGAACAGAGAGAAGTAAAAAGCATATAAGAAATTATATAAATATTTAAAATGCACGGTATACGAATTTCCTTTTTCACCCAAAGAAAATATTTCATAATAATTGAATAACTTTGGAAAAAAAAATTAATATATAATCCTTGTAACTTTCAGAAAAATATCCCAATACTCATGTAAATGAAAAATAAATAAATTAAAAAAAAGTATGCCAAATTTTCAGTTACTTTATTCATAGAGCTGTCTTAATTTACGGAAAAAAATTATTTAAAATACATAAAAATATGAAAAAATGTATATCCTTTAACAAATAAACTACACGAAAGCCTATTGGTTTTCGAAATTTCTACTAATTATTCAGTTACTTGCCTTAAGATCGTAATGAATGAAGGTCAACTCACCTGGAAAAAAAAAATATTAATGCATTCAATGCTGGCACTCAGTTCTAAATTACCATTAAATAATGCTATAAAAATAATAAATAAAAGACATTTTCTTCTTACTTTCTGTAACGCTAATATTTGTNCCGGCCCGGCAAGCAGGAGATCCAGTTCGAGTCCTGGCTGGGACAGAAAGATTTTTTTATTCTATTCCCTCTCATTAATTGTTTAATATTTTTATTTTTGTAAAAATAAATATTCGAGTCATTCATATTAAATTTAAACAATTTTTAGTGCAGGGGAACAGAATAAAAATGTAACTAAACATACATTAGGTAAATACACCGGCCCGGAAAGCAGGAGATCCAGGTACAAGTCCTGGCTGGGACAGATTTTTTATTCTGTTCCCTTCCACTAAAAATTGTTAAAACTTACGTGGGATTAAATACCACAAATAAATAATAATTATACATATTAAATTTATTATGTAGGATAGATAAATCCTAAAACTGTTAGACACTATTGCTATTTCTTCTCACGGTTTGCCTCGAACTAGTCTCAGCTACATAAACATTTCTACTCTGTATCCTCTCCTGCTTTCAATAACTAAATAGTCATTTATTCATTAAAATGTATTATACGAAATTCCTGCGTAATGGATTTCATTCTCTATACTAGTTTCACCTATCTTTTTTTTTTTTTTTTTTTTTTTTTTTTAAATGAGAAGATTAAGATTGTAGGGGATTAATAAATGATTTAATTGATAATTGTGGGGTTCTTCATTACGGTCCGTCACTTGGCTTTATAGTCAAGTCCGTCACTTGGGAATAAAAATTTACTCCTCTGCCACCTGCAAATGCCGACAGGCAACAACAGGTCCTCCTCCTCCACCATTTATTGTCCCACGGGGTGAATAGAGTGGTTTCCCACATCCTTTCCTAGGGGGCTCAAAAAAAAAAAAAAAAAAAAAAAAAAAAAAAAAAAAAAAAAAAAAAAAAAAAAAAAAA
>KZ807303.1:63668-83011 GCA_000696205.2 Oncopeltus fasciatus | reverse complement strand
AGGTACGGGATCTAGTGTGGCGTGAACGGACTGAGGAGGTGAAGGTAAAGAGTTCATAAATGTAAGAAGGAGAATGTGTGGAGACAGTATTATAAAGGAAGGAACCAAGGAAGTAAAGTCTGCGGTAGGAAGGAAACAACCACTTTAAATCTGTGTACAGGCCGGTTACCGGGGAATTCCTAGGTGAGCCGAAGACAAACCTAATGCAACAGTTCTATAAGAGGGAGTGTAAAGATACGAGATATGGGATGTAGTGTGGCGAGAACGGACTGAAGAGGTGAAGGTGAGGAGTTCATAAATGTAAGAAGGAGAATGTGTGGAGACAGTATGATAAAGGAAGGAACCAAGGAAGTATAGTCTGCGGTAGGAAGGAAACAACCACTTTAAATCTGTGTACAGCTGGTGGTTACCCAGGAATTCCTAGATGAGCCGAAGACAAACCTAACGCAACAGTTTAAGAGACGCTTTAGTCTATCATCAAGCCCACCCAAGACGCCACCATATACNCCATATATATATTAATATATTAATCCGTAACCATATGACTGGTGAAAGAAAAAGAAAGAAAGAAAAGAGAAAAACAAAAGGAAAATTTATTCAAAATTTGGGAAAAAAATCAAGTGTATTAGTCAAACTCGCTCATTTTTATCTCCTTACACACACACCCATACAAATGCACAAATCCACACTTTTATTAAAAACTAAACCCATTAATCTACATACATTCCACAAGGGCACAAGAATCATTCCACCATTCAGTATAGACTACTCAGCAATATTTTAAGTTAAGAAGATTCATATTGTATAGATAGGAGATACTGAAAAAGGAGGGTTTTTAACTTTAATTTTAAAGAAAAGGAGCACGTCGAATACTTGAGGGTAGGAAGTTCCAAAGGCTAGCTGCCCGAGCAAGGAAAGAGCGGCGAAATGAAGCAGTTCTATAAGAGGGAGTGTAAAGGTACGGGATCTAGTGTGGCGTGAACGGACTGAGGAGGTGAAGGTAAAGAGTTCATAAATGTAAGAAGGAGAATGTGTGGAGACAGTATTATAAAGGAAGGAACCAAGGAAGTAAAGTCTGCGGTAGGAAGGAAACAACCACTTTAAATCTGTGTACAGCTGGTGGTTACCCAGGAATTCCTAGATGAGCCGAAGACAAACCTAACGCAACAGTTTAAGAGACGCTTTAGTCTATCATCAAGCCCACCCAAGACGCCACCATATACCTTACAACAATAATCAAATTGGGAGAGAATAAATATATATATATATAGTAAAAACAGCGGTGGGTATTTACCGCTACTAAGAATATAATTCCCTTTGCCAAACTCCATTTTCCTCTGCCCCTCCCCCAACTGCCAAGAACTGAGCTGGTCATGAACAATGGTCTAATTGCCGTCAACTCGTGGGAGCCAACGAACGATGATGTCCAGCTGTACGGCGGTAGAACATCTGGCTTTTTGTGGAAATTAACAAGATGTGATCCACCCCCAGTACAGCTAATAATAACCGTTTGTGAGGTCGCCGGAGTCAAACGCCATAAGGTTGCGTTTGCGATTCGGCCGTGCAGAGAGCGCTGAGGGTCTCCATAGGGAAATTAAAGAACTAATAAGAACAGTCTAATTCCACATGTGAGTGTTAATGTGAAATGTTTTAATGAATTTCGGGCTCTTTTTTTTCTTCTTCTTCTCTGCAGTGGAAATTAAAAAATTAACGTATAATTTAGAGATTGTAAAAAAAAAAACTCCTCTTTCTTTGGTCTTCCTTTAAAGAGAATCGGCAGGAGAAGTCAGCAGATTGAGTCAGCGTTTAAAACAAAAACGGCATACCCTAAAAATAGCGCGACTTACTAAAAATCATCAAAACCATATGGTGGAGATTTAATTGACATATTTCCAGGGTAAATCCTTATAAGCCAAGACTAATTAGCAGACAATGATTGGTTGTGATATTTATGGCAACAGAATATTCAAATGCATCGATTTACTCTATAAAGGCTATCTGTTGCGGATAGCTCAGAGCACCAGGCTGGTTTCACTCCATGGGTGGAGGATTGGACTACACTCGGTAGGTGACCAATGAATTAATGGATTAAATGACCATAATCGTCTGTTATAGCATGACCATCCTCCAAAATAGCCCAGAGAGCTCCAGGAATGCGGCCTGCGACAGGCGATTTGCGACGCCAACAACTCCTGCTGTGCGTCAACATTACGTCTACGAGAACACATCCCTGGTCCTCGAGGTTGAGGGTCGGCTTGCAGTTCAGCTCCACGTGACCGTACAACCACAGTACTACATAACGTATGATCATGAGGTAAACGATGCTCCGTGCAGGATATGGACACTATGCCTTCGGCTTCTAGATAGCGGGGGATGGATTGCCGGGGGTGTTGAGAGAAGGGCTCGGGGTAATGGAAATGGTCCCGACAAGGGAAGAGACTTCACTGGTATGCGCCACTCCGAAGGGTGGAAGACTCTAAGAGGTCAAGCAGGATGCTGGGCCTGGAATAGTCTGGGAAGAGACCGAGTGGGAGAACCAGGGTTCAATGAATAGATGGATTCCAGCGAGATTTTGTAGACATTTTTAGATAATCCATAGTTACTGTAACAAAATTTTGAAAGAAAATAACTCATTCAAGTAACTGGAAGAGGTTTCGGTATTCCTATGATCACGAAGCCCTGGAAAGAAAATATACGATAGTAGAAAACACAGCTAAATACCATCGCGAAGGAAGGAGATTTCACATATTTAATTGAAGAAATGTTCGTTTTTTTTTCCTGTTACAAAGGATAACATGAGTGTGTGTGTGTGTCTCTCATCTCTCCCCCCTCTCTCTCTCCTCCCTACCTCCCTCTCCTCTCTCTATCCCCCCTACCAACCTCTCAACTCCTCCCCTCTCTCTCTCTCTCTCTCTCTCTCTCTCTCTCTCTCTCTCTCTCTCTCTCTCTCTCTCTCTCTTTCTCCCCTCCTATCACTCTCCGATTTTTAACTCCTCGGAATTAGTGTTAGTAAAAATCAAAATTTCACACCTATAGTACAGATATCCAGGCATTTTACAGCTATTAAGTTCTAGAAGTTTTTCTAGCAGTAATAAAAATGATCATAAGTTATAACCTGGTTCTCTCTACGCCAAGCTTCAGGCTTTACTTAAAGCAATTAAAGACATCAGCGAATTCATCCAAAGATTTCCAAAAATAAGCTAACACACCGAGTTTGTTTCTCTTTAAATTCCGCGACCACAATAAAACTTGTTTTACATTTAATTTTGAACGGATCTTATTTTTAGTTTCTCCTAAATGAGAAAAAAAATTAATTTTTCAAAATTCGCATCATGGAGAAATCTGCAACTATATCCTAGTAACTATATTATGAAACCGCATATGACATCGTAAGGGGAAGTGGTACAGAAGTGGTTTGAGGAAAGATTCCCAGGCGAATTTACGACGCCATAAACGCAACTAAACTGGAGAAATGGCAGTTTAGCTAAGATAAGCGTTCTCCAGGAAGATCTCCAGTATAACTGCCAAGTCACATGCGAACAACCGAAATAACATCTTACAGAGACTATGCCAGCTTTTTACGAGGATAAGCAGGGTCTTCTAAGAATGCCATCTGTCAATTCTGAAGTAAGGAAGACTTCCGCTGGTAGGCTAAACATACCTAACCAAAAGTATAGCACATTTTGAAAATACGAAAACGAAAATGGCCAGACCCTTTATCTCATTCGAAAAAATGTTTAAAATTCTTTGTATAATAACGCATTAATCTTTCATAACTAATTCAACTGTAGTTGCTTGATTTCAGAATTTTAGTAAATCTCTTAAAGGTTGTATAGCTGCCAAGGTTATTCCGATGATATTATTCTTAAAAAATATTAAAATTATTCTTTTATTTTCGCTGGTAACGAAGTTTATGACAATTAGAATTAATAAATAAAACTAATTCCTCGCATTTCATTAAATCTTTTAATTGCTGAGCGCTTTCAGAATCAGTGATTCCATCCTCGGAGCTCAGAGGGAGTGCATCTAGAGCTGCGAAGGCATAATAAGGTGACTGAGCTCCGAAGATGGAATCACTGATTCTGAAAGCTCTCAGGAATTAGAAGATAACACTGGGGAACGCATTTTTTGTTGAGTTAGATCTGGCGCTGTTTTTTCATTAATTCTAGGCGTCTGAATCTGAGAATAACCTCAGATTTTGTCTATCACGTCAACTTTTTAAACTGCAGGATATCCTCAGAAAACATAAAAATGATGCACTTTTTAAGAATTGTATTTATTTTAATCATCCCTGACCTAAATGCAACAATGTCTCTATTAATAATCTTAAAGGTCAAAAACTCAACATTTACACTTATTAAACATTCCGTATTTTAAGGCTAGAACTTTTATCAGTCTTTCAAAAATAGTATTTTTTAGGGGAAATCCTTGATTTTAAAGGGAAATGTAAAAAAAAAAAAAAAAAAAAAAAAAAAAAAAAAAAAAAAAAAAAAAAAANAAAAAAAAAAAAAAAAAAAAAAAAAAAAAAAAAAAAAAAAAAAAAAAAAAAAAAAAAAAAAGTCGACTTGCATTAAGGGCCATAGTAAAATTTATCTTTTATTTAATGCCGTTATCAAATTGGAATAAACTTAAATGAAAATGACATCATCCCCCCTCCCCCGTGCAGAGTGTGATTAAGAATGTAAAGTGTGTGTTGGTGGAAAGGGGGAGGGGCTTAGGTCATGTAAATTGTGTAAAAAAAAAAAAAAAGTTCCGCCTACCAAATTCCTTCAAATAATCTTCCAATCAAAATTTAACTTATACTGCATGGGGCAAAATGAAGGTCAAAGCCGTGCCCTTCGTGTAGGTGCCCTAGGTTATAGGGAAGATTTCTTTCAGTAAAGAATGTAACAGCATATTAGCGTGTTTGTAGTGACGATTCTGAACATATAGTTCGAGAGGACATATATAAGGTTTCATGACACTTGGACACACCGGACCTCCACACGGACTTATCTGATAAGAAAATATAAATACTGCACACCCAAACGTGGTTACTTTCGAGAACCTACCAACTTTCAGCGGTAATTCACCCAAAATTATACTAATGACTGACTTATATTTGTCCCTAGTTTCTTTGATAAATAAAAATGTACCTAATTAAACGCCAACTATAGTTATCTGACTTCCTATATTTACGCTCACCTGGAAATTAATGCAAGGCAAGAGGTGGGTCTTCACCCGTTAGTTTAGTGACTGGCTGAAAGAGCGCAGCACATCTGCTCCAGAACCCTTCAAGCCAGTGGCGCTTGAGAGTGGTCTTTCTTTGCCGCCGACTTATTTCTGTAGTTTAGGTGAAATATATTAAAAACAAATGAGAATACGTATGTGGAAATGTCTTGAGTCGGCGTAAATAAAACTATTATAGCCAGGATGATCGCCAACATTCGATAGTGGTAGATATAGCACTTGAAGAAAAATTAATTCCTGTCAAGAGAGAAACCGCAGGCAGTAAATTATCCAAAAACATGTTTGTCATGAGAAATTGATAGAGAATCGCCCACATACTTTCCATATTGGAATAAGAATGTCTGTGTACACCAAGAAAGTTAAGTACTTAAAGTGAACGCCTTGCTTAACTCCCAGGATGAGGACTGAAAGAGGTTCGACCTTGCAAAGCACGTGCTGCCCGGACACGGCTGTCTTGCAACAGATGAAAAATAAATTATTTCTCTTTATAGATCCAATAAGAGGATTGCCACATATGGCTGTCATGTTCGCAGTAAATAAATAAAGGTCCGTCACTGCTCTAAACTAAGCAGATTTCCCTTGTTTCATTAAGATGGACATAAAAAAAGAGTAAGAGAGGAAATTTAATTTACGCGCCGGAGGTAACAATGAAGGTTAGAACGCTAAAGTTTGTTTTAGACGTGCTCGGAAGAGAGAGTGTGGGAATAACTCACCCATCGCAGTAATATTTGGAAATTTCATCCCAGTACAGAACATCAACCTCAGAAAATTGCATTTTTCATTTTTAAATGTAAACTTTTACTTAACTCAAATGTCAAAGAAGGTATTATTTTTATATACTATAGTTTTACTCGAAACCACCTCTCCCTCTTAACCGATTGTAACTAAATAAAAAGACTTCATACAAAATTTGGTTGCCATAATTTTAAAACAATAGGTCCCGCCCAATACCATAAATCACGTTAATAAATATCCTTTTAAAATTAAATGAATTTCGTTTAAATATTTTAAAAACTCTGGATGGCGTGCAGGGAAATATAAATATACAAGATATTTTTACAGACCACATTTTTAGCTTCTCGAATGAAGAATCGGTGAAGATCTGTTAAAACTTTTCAAAAGTCATATATTGCAACCAAGATGAACAGCTCGATTTCCAGAGCTAAAATAGAGTTTTTAAAAGTTCTTTAACACTACATGAACTAGTATCATTAAATATCGACATATTTAAGGGAAATTTATCATGCCAGCTAAATAATGTATTGACGATAAAATTTCAAAGACTGATACTAAATCATTCGAGTGGGGCGACAGACTTATACGGCTCAATATTTATATTAACACAATTTAATTTGTATATAAATATATAAAAATGTAAGAGAACATGAAAGATATAAAAATAAACTCTTTACCTATTAACATTATAAATATTAATTTTCTTGTGGTATTTAATCCCACATAATTTTAACAATTTTTAGTACAAGGGAACATAATTATCATTTAAACAAAGCATGATTAAGCCTGCACACAAAAATAATAATGCCTTTAAAAAAAAACAGTTAATACATGAAAAAAGGAAATAATAGGATAACAAAGAAATAAAACTCTTATTATTAAACCTAACTGTCTTAAAATAGATAGAGCAATAATCTTCTTAATATCATATTCAAATCTAGCTATAAACATAGTTAAAACGGATAATAATAGAGCTCTTGTTCTAATAATGATTTTTTTTTTTTGTATCAATAATTTAACTATAATAAAATGAATTATAAAAATTTGAAAAAATATCTATCTTGCATAACACTAAATCCCACAACGATGATAGACAATAGTATTTAAGGCAATAATGACCCTCAGTGGTTGCCATGCCTTAGGATAAGAAAGAAAAAAAAAGGATGTGTGTATGTATGCAACGTATGGACTTTAAAACGGCTGAGCCGATTTTGATGAAATTTTCAGGGATCTTCAGAATATTCAGGTGGGTGACACTGTGAAGTCTGNAAATTTTATAAAAAAAAAAAAATAACTAAAAAAAACTGTAACCAAAGTATAAGAATGAACTAAAGTTGGAACAGGAGTAGGAGCAACCATAACTGCTGGTAATCAGGAAGAAAAAAGGATTCTGAGCTCTTTTAGTATAAGAAGAAATAACCAAAAGTTTAAATAATAAATTCATACATTTATAATTTAAAATCTATAATACATGAAATATCATCTACCTAAATTTATTATAATGCCAATTTCTAAAAGAATAGAAACATCACCTAATTAAAATAGTTAATATACCAGCATTAAAAGAATTTAAATTTTGATAATAAATAACCAAACAATAAGAGACTAAACCATTAACATTTATAAATAGTTATTAAGACAAAGATATAGACGATAATTTAATTGTTGACAATATAAATTTCCCTTCAAGGACATCGTATATCAACTAATTGCAAAGCCCTTTAACTATTTTGAAAATGAAGCCCAACTATTGAATTTGTTCTTTATTTTAAAAAGAGAGGCTTCGATCAACCTTAATAGACACATTTACAAACATTTTTCAAAAATATTTTACTAATAATTTTATTATATATGAATGATAAAAAAAATTTCATTTTATACACTATTTTAAATTTTGCTCTTCTTCAAAATTTTCACTGGACTCCAGCTCAACGTAATCATTTTTAATTTCTTGCAGAAAAAATAGTAAATTTTTATTAGATGTTTTTGTTGGGGTTAGGTGAAGGTAGATCCAAAAAAATACAAATTTAAAAAAAAGAGTATTTTTTTTTCTTTAAATTATCTGCCTACGTTTCGGCTTACATTGTAAGCCATCTTCAGGGCTATCAGGAAGGTGAAGGGGGACATCGTGTCGCCTGGATCCCATATTCATGGCTGAAAATGCGATCTCATTCTCTCATCTTAGGGACACGACGTTTCCCTCTCGCCTTCATGATAGACCTGAAGATGGCTTACAATGTAAGCCGAAAGGTCGGCAGATAATATAGAAAAATACATTTTTTTTTAATTTGTATTTTTTTGGATCTACCTTGACATAACCCCATTTAAAAAAAAAAAACCTCTAATAATAATATCTATGGTCATGAAAAATCTCCATTTATAAATAATAAATTTTGTTTAATAATTATGTCGCTTCATCTTACATGTGGATATCAACTTTTAGAACCGATCTATGTTTGTGTGTTTATAAGGATCGGAGAATAATAGAGGAAAATTATTCATAATCCAAGTGATGGTCCAGCAGAAGTGGATAACCCGTCTTCCTGAGGGGTCTGAAGAGATCGCCTACAGAGACCCCTGGGAGATGTCCAGGGAGTCTGAAGAATTCGGCGATTGCACGCGACCTTGTGTTCCACGTGCCCGTTCCGTACGCTCTTGGCGTCCTGAGTGAATCCTTGCCAGCAGATAACCTTTCGCGTATGCTAATAAAACAACCTACCCAGACCCCCCCCCCCACCCGCTTAAGGGAGGTCCCTCTTTGAAAAAAAATAAAATAAGAGGATTGCCATTACCCCCCCCCCTCCCTCACCCCATACACCTAAACAAACATCATTAAGAAAACTACCGTTTCACGTGTGGATTGTCATTGATAAACATAGATAAAAGTCCATTCGAAATCTAAAATGCCGACTTTGTTAGCAGATTTACAGTTTAGTAATCATGCTAAGCAATCATCAATCAGCTTAAGTAAGCAATCACCGCGGTTCCACAAAAGCTCCTCACCCGCAGGAGCTGTGTAATTCAAGCAGATTTCCCATACTTAATTAGAATTAACATAAACAAGAGAAAGTAACAAAATTTAATTAATAAGCCGGGAAAAACTTGACAACAATCGGTTGAAGTCGTGGTTTAGATTATGATGTGAATAAATAAAAATGAATTTAAATTTTGACTGCAGCAGAACCGTTCGCATATATAATATATAAAAACAATATATCATTGTATATTGTACAAATTTATCCAGTTTACAAATTAGTTATTATTTCTTTAAATTCCGAGACACAATCCCACCTTATAAAGTCCGAGTGTAAACCAACTAACTATCTCCAAAGTTATTCTTCCCAAGCCGGGGAAGACATACAACGGGTAAGCTTAAAATGTTAACCATTTCGACAATTTTTAGTGCAAGGGAACAGAGTAAAAAATTTAACTGTCCACTAAAAATTGTTAAAATTTACGTGGGATTAAATACCACACACAAAAAAAAAAAATTATAAAAGGTAACCATTTCGCTTTGCCGTGAAAGAAGAGTGGGGAAACCATTCACCTATCGCCATTACATTTGTAAATTTCATCCTTTTTAACAGGTTTTTAACATATAATATATANAATTCTTACACTTATCTAAAATATATTGTATTGAGTTAATTATTCTTGAACCTGTTAGATGTCTAAATTCAGTCTTGAATATCTTTCTAAAGAAAAGGCTGAATTATAAAATATTTATGGATACTAATTACTACAGTTCTAAGCAGATTAACCTATGATATAAAGATACATTTTAAAATTACATTGTTCTGTTCCTTTAAATCCCCTCCCCCCAACCACGATCAATTTCAGAAATTAACGAACTCATCATTGGGTTTGCAAAGAGAAGAATTTCTAAGCTTCTCAGTAAAGTTTAGTTAAAAAAGAAAAAAAAAATGAAATACCCGTCATATTGTATACCATTTCTTTTAATTCTAATATTTATATCAAGGATATTTATTAGCAGTGTCATAGTACAAATGTACACGCATACACAAACATGCAAGACAAACACTATTTACTACATTCAAAAAACGGAAACTTTATATGTATACACATAAATCTTGTAATCAGAAATTTTGAACAATGTCAGCTCCTTCCAGCATAAGACGATATATTCGTCGGCCTCAGAGGTTAGACTCTTGACAATAGTGAGGGGAATTTCATAACTTATCAGACTTGTCATGGTAGCGTAAATGGAAAACGCACCGGCCCGGATAGCAGGAGATCCAGGTTCGAGTCCTGGCTGGGACAGTTAGATTTTTATTCTGCTTCCTTGCACAAAAAATTTGTTATACATTTATGTGTTAATTGGATATTTTCGTTTTAAAAACGGACTTTGACTTTTTGATCGTGAGGGCGCAAACTCAAATTTTGTACCGTCATAAATTATAAGATAAAAAATACACGCAAGTAGAATTTTAAAAAAATTATGTTAGGAAAAACAAGTTGCCATTTGCACAGACAGGTAGAAAGGAACTCTTCACAATTTCAGTATAAGTACGAGCCCCGACGAATTATTCTACGTGTATTATATTTTTATGGAGGCTTTAAGTGATTCATATAAATGATTGATAGGTGGTATATCATGGGATCCGTTCGAGTCTCGCATTCCTGTCACTGGGGAGTTCGAATCAAGCCCAAGGCAAACTTTTATTTGTAGATAAAAACTTGTCCTGCGCCATGGGCGATTAGAATGGAGTGGTAACCTGTAGATAGCCCCTTCCCCTATGACCCTAAAGGTACAGAGAGGAGCTTACACTTAAAGAAAATAAGAAAGATTGTAAAAAATATTTTTAGCTATTATTTTGATGACTATATTGGAAGGGCGGAAACAAAATATTCTAGGATTTAAATAAATAAAATAAAAATTTAAAAAAAAATTGCCATTTAGAACCTCAATAGGTGCATTCCTTTGGACCTGATGAAAAACATAGAGGCACTAAGTTCGATAAGCCTGACACAAGCACTCCGTACTACGTCACCCTAGGAAGTGTACAGGCCAAAGAGGAATTATAGTAAATGGAGTCCCCACCCCTCCCCTCTTATCGATAGCCATATTAATATCGATTTGGGAGTATATCGAGTTTCTGCAAACACTTCCTCGCATGTTTGTTGAGTCATCCGTCTTCTCTAGGAGATTGGGCAGTCCTGACGTTGCTACGTACTTCAATAACAACACATAGGCGTTACGTACTTACTGCAAAATTTGCTAACATATATCTCTCACGTGAGCCGTAAGTAGAGTAATAAAAAATTTGATATTCGATTTTCTAAACGTTTGACGAGTCAATATAACTATCATACCTTCTTTTGTCCGTCTTCATTGGTTTCTGCAAACCATCCTCTGTTGGCGAGCGCTTTCGGACATTATCCTTCTTCTGGCCGAATACATGCGTTCACTGTCACTGTCTGTATTCGTACAATGTCCGAAAGCGCTCGTCAACAGAGGATGGTTTGCAGAAACCAATGAAGACGGATAATAGATGGTATGATAGTTATATATTCATTGGTGGTGGAAATAACCTTTTAGATTATTTATCTGAGTCAATATAAGTATATTTTTAAGTCTTACGACATTTTCGAACAAAATCTACATGATTCACAAGTTTCTATGCACAAATATAAATGTAAATAATGTCAAGGATTTATATCCATCAATTTATGCATCAACTAATATTTTGATTGTATGGCTAATTAACCGTAGGAAAATCAAGTTCATTACATTTGAACTATGCGTTACTCGAGAAAGATCTTTAGCGGTCCTAGATTAGAGAATATAAAATTCCGACTCCTTTAAAATTGAATATATATTTGTCAGCTGTATCCGTCTGCAATTTTCAAATTAAATAAAGCCGATTGTGTGGGTGGAGGGTTCATATTGGGGTCAAAATTAATATTATAAATGGAAAAACTTTACAGAACAAAATAGATGTATAATTTAATTTTGTAGCATATTAAAAGATAATATTCTACTGTGAAATATTAAAAATCTATTTTAGATTTTAGGACGGGTCCTTTTTTTTTCTTTTTTTTTTTTTTTTTTTGCCTCCCTTTCAACCAACTTAGAGTCATGGAGGGAGGGGATTCCCATTCCTTAAAGGCTTCCTTCCCATTCTAAACATCCATGGCTCAGGAAAAGCCTTAACCAATAAATGAAAGCTTGTCTTGGGTGGGATTCGAACCCGCTGCGCCACGATTGTGAGACCATTTCGGATCTACTGAGCTACCCTTGCGCCCCTATTTTTATTTTCTAAATAAAGGAACAATTTATAGTATACTGTGGTCTTAACTTTTACATCTCATTACTCTTTCTGGTACATAATTCTTCATTTACACTCATTTATCATATGATTAATACACTTAGTTTACTCAGCCCCAGCGTTATTTTATTTTATTTTTTTTTAATAAAATATATCCTGGAATGAACTTTTAAACATATTAATACGTTTTTAATAATAATTTTTAGAGATGTGAAGAAGCCGTAAACAGACTCAATCACGGATCTCTTTAAGAATACTTTCTAATTGAATTTTGAAATAATTTTTTTTTTTTTTTAACGTACAGTATGGTTGTAAGGCGGACAATTCCGATTTTTCGTTAGATGAGATGTGCACCGAGCATGCGATAATTGACCTATTGAAAGTACCCCTATATGTAATTATCCTATAGGTTATTCACATGCTATGAGAAGAATAACCCTTCAAATGATAACAGTAACTGTAAGATGAGTAACAGTTATTTGCGAATGTTCAACTGGGCCGTGCGGTCTTGCTTCCAAAGAGCTAGGTAAGTTAGTGGCTCTAGTAACTAAACTTGTCAGGTTATTTATAGAAGAGCTACGTCAGTTCATTTAAATCGCTCGCTGTATACTCGATAGATTAATCTCGTAGGCCTGCAGCACGCCTGGAGTTATTCAAGAGTCGCCATTTCCCCGTAGCCCAGTCCACGGGCGGGTTAATGTCAGGTGAAAGTCCGTAACGCAGGGGCTGCGTAAGCTGAACAGATTTCGTAAGTGTCGTTGAGTGAAGCCTACATTACGAGCCGAGTACTTCTTAAGATGAGGCATTGGCTCTGATAATGGTATCGTCGAAAGCGAAAGCTGTTTAGCTATTGAAAGCAAAATAAAGCTGGTAATGTTTTCTCTTCCCCATATTGGTAAATGGCTAATTTGATCATTTCATGTCATTGAGGGGTGAGGGGGGGGGGTCTATCTACAGGTCTATTCTAAACACCCATGGTACTGGGCAGCCATTTATTTCTCGACGAAAACCAGCCACAAGCTTGGGATTCCTCAACACAGTCCTACACATATTGAAAGAGTGGATTTTCTTCACAATAATTACAAAATTAATCTACACATTAATTTATTTTCTGCAGATTTACTGACAAGAAATCAGTAATTCGCTTTAGTACCTTGAGGTAACTTGTAAAAAAATTTTAACTTTTTGAAATTTTAAGCTTCTTCAATGTAGGATATTGAAGATCAATTCAAGAAGTCGACTCAGTTAAAATTTGTACATACATTCAAATATATATATATGTGTGTGTGTGTGTGTGTGTGTGTGTGTGTGTGTGTGTGTGTGTGTGTGTGTGTGTGTTCTGTATGCGCTCTAGGTCCGTAATTTTTAAAATAACGAAACAAAATTCTATATTTAAGCTTCATTTCGATTGGGAAGAAGGGGGGTAGGAGAAGGACAAAAGTTTAAAATCTATTAGAAATACTTGAAGAAATTCATTTTATGTACTTTGAGATATAGCAATAAATAAAGGAGGGGTTTAGATGGAAAACAAAATTTGTAATCGTAATAAAATTGTTGGGATTTAAAAAATTTAACTAATAAGACAGAAAGACAGTATATTTATTAATGTACTATAAGATTACAAAAATGATGGAAATCATCAAAATTGAACCAGTATTTTTAAAAATTTTTTTTACAAAGCAACGCAAACAGACATATAAACGTGCAATAATTTTGAACACACTGTGTAACTTCCTTCTTCCATAAAGTGAAAGATTAAAGACCTTTTAATTAATTCCGTTACTAGCCTTAGTGGCATTTTATGAAAATGGTTATTCACGAAGCACACTAGTGAAGGTGTTCGGTGAGCACACCATTCTGGTAATCTGAGTCGTTTTCCATCAGATGAGGGATGGTAACCAATTAGTACCGGGCGTTTCCAGTAGTTCCAGAAAAAAAACTTCTGTCACAAACAGATGTGAAAATAAAAAAAACTAGCTGAGCCCTGCAAGTTTTGAACCTGGAATGAACCCAGTGGCATAACCACTTGCCCTAAATGGAAAATGGTAGCCTATAACATTAAGCAAATTGTTATTATTAGTACCATTATGATAATATGAAAAGTCATCAAATGATTTTTCAGGCCTAAAATACAATGAGGTCATTCTGGAATTTTTTTTTTTTTTTTTTACGGAGAGTAAAATAACAAAATTAATCTCATTGCAAAACGTCCATCTTTATTTCCTCACCATAGAAGTAGAAAAAGAGTTAAAACTTTATTGGCAGTATTATTTTCAACGACTAGAAACCTTTTGGGTAAATTAGCTAAAACGGGGGGGGATATTAATTCCCAATATAAATGCACAAGGTCTACAGCTGTGCGCGGAATGCAGGCTATTGCATTCCAATAGCATTAATTACGCTATCTCCAGGACGGCCTTATTGATGTTATTGCTTTCCTCGTTGGTTCGTTAAGGATGGCCTCTATTGGCTGACTCACAATGAAGGAGAGATTCCAAGAGAATGCACCAGAGTGCTACAGTCCTTGCACATCCGACCCGGGAAACGGAAGGAGAGGCAAGATTCCAGGTAAGAATAGCAAAGCCAACAGTTAGATAATGGAATGCATTCTATGGTCATGATTCACACGCTATGGTCCAAGTAGGAAACCATTGAGAATCCCACACCCATGCGCCGTGTACTACCATGCCCTAGAAGGGAAGGGAAATTTCCAATGCGTTTCTAAATGAAAGTTATGTGCAAAAACTACAACAATGAAACATGTGGAAACCTTCTAGATTTTTGTCAAGTTTCGGCATAGTTCAACCTTACAACTAGCTGGTATTTCTAGTTCTACAAGGAAAGTTAAAAAATCTATAAGCATTTCGCCCATTCCTAACTACACATTGAAATCTTACCATTTAAATGCAAGAAATGCAAAGGGAGCCAGAAAAAAAAATGTCACTACCTCAACCGGGACTCGAACCCGGTTCTCCTACTTTCCGGGCAGGACTGGATACACTACCGAGGCAGGTTAGATAATCTCTTCATCTCCCCGCACTTTACTCCGAGTCTAAACCCCGAAGTAAGATGAATATATCGGCTTAAAATCGAAGGAGCTAACATTGTCGGTTAATTGTAAGGCTCTGGTTTTTCCCGATATTCTTTTTTAAATAATGAAATTAATTCTGGTATGTAATCCCAAGTTAAATTTTCTACAAGAATTGCACAGGGAGTCAGAAAAAAAATCTCACTACCCCAGCCGGGAATCGAACCCGGGTCTCCTACCAAACTTAACATTTAACATATGCTTAGTTATGCAAGGTACATTTTTTTTTTTTAATGCAAGATACTGTGATTTATGACATAAATGGTTTATTAAACAAAAATAACAGCGATAACTCAGTAGTGGATAACTAATTAGAGACTGAGTACAAACCAAATACCTCAATAAATCAATAAATAAAAACTATAAACTTAAGTATTTTAAAAACATAAATATCCAATAATAGATTAAATAATCCATAAAATACCAAACACCCATATGCTGCTTGTCCTTCACTGAAAAAGTGAAAAATTGAAGAAAATTTTTAAATTTCAGAAAAGAAATTTTCAAGATACCAAAATTGTTGATTAACTATAATATTAGCGACCAATAAATAAAATACTATGCAAAAAACAAAGCATGTCATATAATATAATGTTGGGAGAATATTCCTTGAAGAAGATATAATATACTTAATATTTTTAGCTAATTTGTACAGCTTGAAAATAATTATTTTTTAAATCATGCGAAATGTAAAGATTTAATTCAAATTATATATGAAATTTGATACCGTAATCTAAGCTACATGAAATAAAATTGAATAGGATCTTCATGGATGAAGGCGTTAAAAGTGATTCTTAAAAATTCAACTAAAATTTAACTATTTTAGTACAAAATACCACTGAACATACTTATAAATTTATTTCTTGTAGAAATCTAATCATATCAGTCTAAAAAAAAAAGAAGAGCAAATAAAAATCTATGTTTCAATCAAATTTAATAAATTGGTATAGAATATTTTAAGAGAGAAAACTTTATTTAAGAATGAACTTGTTGTGGTATTTAATCTCAGGTTCATTTTTTTTAAATTTAATTTATTTTATCCACTAACTCGGTGGTGTAGTGGTCAGAAAGCAAGACTCCCGGGTTCGAGTCCCTGCTGAGGTAGTAAGATTTTTTTATTATTCTACTCCATTGTATTTCTCAGAGAAAAATGTATGTAAAAGAATATTAATCCCTTTTTACTAGTCCGGTAAAAATACAAAGAGAAAACTCTGCAAAAATACTTGGAAAGTTAGCTCCAGTCTGATAAATAAAATTAATTAATTGGCCATAGAGTTGGTCGAATCAAGGGGCGATTCCAGTTCCTTTTGTACTTCACAGCCTAATGAAAAACCTTAAAATTTCTGAATGATATATTTTGTTAAATATGAATGTTACCAAATGTTACCTCTATATGTAGGATCGATAAGGATCCATTGGAATTATTCGAAAATCACAACAATGTACTAAAGTTAAAAAAAAACTTGAATTCCCTGCTGCGAAGAAGTGGCAAAGGGATTTTGGATGAACTGTAGATAATCTTCCGACAATCCTCGTCCTGGTCTAAATATAGCTGGGGAGAGGTGAGATAAGGGCCTTTATCACAGACTGTACGCTCTATCGCTGCGATATAGCTCTTCAATCGATCTGAAACATGTTCCCAACAAAACTTCCATTTGGTTCCGGCTTATTCGCCACGCCGGAACTGCGTAACCTAAGTGAATTCCACAAAATTCATCTTGTACAGCACTTGAACTGATAACAGTCAATGGTCATGTTATAATATATTTATTGAATCAATAAAGAAATAAGTTTTAGTTTTGTTGCTCTAAAATAACTAGGCCCGCTGCCAAAAAAAAAATTAACATTTATTCGCCCATGACCTTTCAGGCAATCCCTCATTTTCATTCGCTAGATTTTTCTCGATAACGAAATCAGCCTTTCATTTTTAAATGCGATATGATAAAGTTCATTAATAAAAACAAAAACAACTAATTGTGAGTTATAGGTCAAAAAATTAAAACTTAGGGTTGCGGTAAACCCCCCCCCCCAATTCTTAATTGTTGAATTACGCTTT
Source organism: Oncopeltus fasciatus (assembly GCA_000696205.2). Classification (NCBI taxonomy): domain Eukaryota; kingdom Metazoa; phylum Arthropoda; class Insecta; order Hemiptera; family Lygaeidae; genus Oncopeltus; species Oncopeltus fasciatus. The sequence continues at coordinate 65,613 of KZ807303.1, read as the reverse complement.
GTAACTTACACATTTAAAAAAAACAAAAAAAAACATTCAGTGTTTATTTTAAATGCTCTGAACTAAATGTATTCTCTCTCTCTCTCTCTCTCTCTCTCTCTCTCTCTCTCTCGCTCTCTCCCTCTCTCTCTCTCTCTGACTGGAACTTGAATCTCCTGCTACACAGGTTCGAGCCCTGGCTGGGACAGATAGATTTTTTATTCATTCCTTCTCATTAATTGTTTAATATTTACGTGGGATAATAAACCACAACTATATTAATATTTATATATGACCAGTTAATTTTGCTCTGGGCCGGGAAGAAAATGTGAGGAAAGTCATTACATAAAGTAGTTATATTTTCTTATATATTTTTTATCAAGAGTTTTTCCTAAAACTTTTATATAGCATAAACGTTATATAATTAAATTTAACGCCTATTTGTTCCATAAACTCTATTGTAACTATAATAACAACAATGAAAATATAATTATAAATTTTCCTCTTNTCTCCCTCCCAGTCTCTCTCTCTCTCTCTCTCTCCCTCCCAGTCTCTCTCTCTCTCTCTCTCTCTCTCTCTCTCTCTCTCTCTCTCCCTCCCACCCTCGCTCTCTCTCCCTGTCCCTCACTCACTCTCTCTCCCTTCCACTCTCGCTCTCTCTCTCTGTCCCTCATTCACTCTCTCTCCCTTCCACCCTCGCTCTCTCTCCTCTCTCTCACCCAGGGCCCTGGCAGAACCGGCCACGCAGTCCATCAAAAGCTGCCTCGGTCGACGGACTCTTCTCCTTCCGTGGATAGTAGTTGTGAGCAGTCTCCGGGTGATACCCCCCTCGTCCAAGCGCATTACACGTCCAGCCCCTCTTGGAGTCCGCCTCGCTTGATGATCCCATAAGGATGGTAGACTTCCTTATCCTACGCTGTCATCCTTCACGTGCGAGAACTGCCCCAAACAGCTTTCTAAGAGTCCTCCTCTCTATGACAAGGATACTCTGTTCTTTTAAGATAGAATATTACACGTGGTATCGATATCATATTTTTAGAATATATGAAATTAGTCAGAGTTAATAGGACACACGGCAGACGGAAATTGTAACAAACTTCTCTGGGAGAAATCAAGATAATCACTCACTATTGTCAAATATATACTGATCAAATAACTTGCTAAGCATAATTCAGTAAAATTAAAATAGATTTTTTAAAGAAAAAAAATATATTAAAAATGTATATAATGGCTATGTGTCAAGAGGTGTGCTTAAAATAAAAAAATGAAATTGGGCAGTTGTGTTCGTTTCTTAACCGTTGGAAAGTTTATAAAAAGGCTGAAATTTGGGAAATTAAACGTGGGTTGGCATGTTGAACACACAATTATTTTATGATTACATTCGTCATAGTCAGTACAAAAAAACTACATAATTAAAAAAAATTACATATTCAGCAAAAAAATTTTAAAAATTTAAACTTGAGAGTTTAGCAAGGCCCCATAATTAATAAATTATGCTAAATATGTTCAGTTTTAGCAGCTCCTTGCATGACAGATTTTTGGAACTGCTATTGCACCAGGTATCGAAAATGAAAGTAGTACTTTCAGCAAAGTGCAAAGATCTGGAAGTGGTACGGGGTGGTGAGGGAAGGTTTCAAACAAGTAGAAAGAGGAGAGGTTACATTAGGCTGATAAGAAAGATAACAAAGGCTGACCCCGCGTGGCTCGTACTAGTAACTTTCCATGGTGGCTAGTCAGCCCTTAAGTAAGATCCACCTCCACCTGGTGAGGGGGTAAATAGCTTCGTCGGGGGAGGGGAGAAGAAGGGCTGAATATCCCTCGAAGGCTTTCGACAAGTAAAAATAAATACTTTAGAAACAGCTTTCATTGGAGTCCATTATGGAAATTCATTAATATGTCTCTGTGTCTCAGTGCATGTCACTGTAACAAACTGGATTGAAAATTTCCATATATATATTTATATATA
>KZ807303.1:37784-51753 GCA_000696205.2 Oncopeltus fasciatus | reverse complement strand
TCCTTTGAGTTTCTTCCTTCAGCCAAACGCCAGTCTCTCTTCCCCGAAAAATTTACTTCTTGGGATGTTTTCTTTTTGTCTCTGCACTTCACTCTATATATATCTCATTACTATATATCGCAGCCCCCAGTGTTTTACTTTCTATTATCAGATGATTTTTGTTGGGGTTTTTTTTTAATTTGTATTTTTTTTTGGATCTACCTTGACCCAACCACAAAAAAAATCCTCTAATAATAATATCTATTGTCAAAAACTCTCCATTTCATTTTCTATGTATACTTTCTATATATATAATAGGATGTGTGTATGTAACGTATGGACTTTAAAACGCCTGGGCCGATTTTGATTAAATTTTCAGGGAATCCTCAGAATATTCAGGCGGGTGACACTGTGAAGTCTGATTTTTTATTTTCAGTCTGCGAGCGGAGGGGCGTGGCAAAATCAAATTTTCATTTGATTTGGGCTCAATCAAAAAAGAAACAAATGTATGTAAATTCTGCACTATATGTAAATTATTCTGTAAAAAAAACTTTATGATAGGTATTCCATGAATTTATTTGAAGGCCGTAAATTTCGTTAACAGCTCTATTTAAATCGTGTGATTATACTAATGTTTGATAGGGCCAGCAACGCCCTAAAGAAAAAAATTTTGGCAAAACGAAGTTTGCCGGGTCCGCTTGTATATAATAAAAATATTTAGATATGCCAAAATCTTACAGGACCATATTTTTAGGTTTTTTGATGTAGGATAGGTGAAGATCTGTAAAAAAAAAAAATTTAAAATGTACGCTATCTTGCCATGTATTGATTTCCTTAGGGGAAACTTGTTTTTAAAAACTCCGATGCTCTATTTCTTAGCAGTTAATAAGCAAAAAAAAAAAAGAAGTGGTTAGCATGGTTACATAACGGCAATGAATGAATTGAGCGTAGAAGACTAATAGTGACGTCATTGGGGGAGCTCAAGGCGTCCAGGAGGTATAAACATTCTCACGACAATGAAGAGCGATCGTTCGCCTCCATCTGTTTGTTTCTGTGTTCCCTGAAGAGGGGGGATTAGCAATTCAAAAATGGCCAAGAAAAGTATGGGAGTACTGCAGCTGGCGTTATAGCCCACACGACACACCGAACGGACATCCTATGGCTGTATACAACAAGACAGAGGAAACAGGAGTGGATGACATAAATCTATTCTATCCCATATTTTGGGTAGGATGAAAAAATATGTTTACAACAAGAAAGTTATCTCCAATCATAGCAGAATGAATTTCCAGACATTTTTTCACTTGGGTTAATTAATATTATAAATAAAGCTGGTTACTCTCTCGATACGTGGACGACTAAGATGGCCGCTGCTATTTTTTAATTTGTTGATAGATTTTTTTTTTTTTTTTTACAGTAATCAGTGATCAGCCTCCTCTGGCTCACCACAAAAATAAATTCTATGTTCGTGAGAATATATCACTGGAAATAAATATTGTTCCACTAGTTGGCAGTTTGGCGAACATCTTGTCCGACATCACACNGCATGGTTTTTTTTTTTTTTTTTAATTTATTTGAGTAATCGAAGCCTAATTAACTTATTCCAAATCATACTCACTAAATGAAGTGTTCATTCTGAGAAATCATTTTTATAAGTAAATAGTTATAATTTTTTCTTATTCTTTCATTAATATTGTAAAATGTGTAAAAATTATTTATTTAACCATTTTTTAAAATTAATTAAGTTAAATGAATAAATTTTACTACAATGTATTGATAATTTAACTTCTGTTACTCCAAGCTTTCATTCATAGCTTTTTGAACACAATATACTGATATAAGGATTTGTAAATGAAAATATAGATTGAATTTGACATGAACAAATGGAATAAAAATAAGAGGATATTATAATTTATAATTTAATTTCTTTTAAAAATCTTTTTCGATTTCTGAAGGACATACAAGGAGAGAGTGCCTAGAGGTAGCCACTTTATTCTGATTGGGCAAGATTTTATTTCTAAGTAAAAGACAGCTGGACAAAATCTTCTGAAAGAGATTCGTTTGGGTCTGCAAGTTCGAGCCCTGCCTCTTAATTATACTTTTATTCAGAAATTACAAATAATAAATTAAACAATTCGTAAAAAAGACTGAGTTTTTCACATATTTTTAATTACAATTATGGATAATTATATATTAAACTAACTCTACATAATTAAAAAATGTGTATATTATTCAACACATTGTATATTTTATTCTATCCCCTGGCATTTATTGTATAAAATTTATGTAGAATTAAACACCACAACTAAAGTCATTTTTTAAAGATGTATATATTATTATTTCCTTTTTTTATTTAGATATTTTTTTTTTTACTTTTCTTTATTCAAGTCTGAGAAAGAATCGAATGCTAGACACCTCAGGCATGCGTGTTAATTATTCACTGTTTACGTAACTACTTCCAAATACATTACAGAGACAGGACGTAATTTATTCTTGTTTACCACTATTTCTAGAGGTTGCTGTAGTCGAATTTCTAGAGAATCTCTAGGAATAGCCAATCCAAAAAAAAAAAATGTAAGTTTTCCTCTATCTTTCACTAAAAAAAAAAAAAACATTAAGTAAACATAGAGGATTTTCCCATTTTTCACGTAGATCTGCATAAATGAAGGTTAATGACATATATATCTTATAAGACGACGAGGGCAAAGAGGCGATGAGTAAATCTTGCTGAAGAATGGTCGAAAATAATGGAAATAGCACTCAACTATCATAATTATGTTTTTAAATATATATTTTTTCATAAGCGATTTTCTTAAAAAATAATATAGACATAGATATATGTTATACCTTTAAGGAAATTATATTTTGCACCAATTATATTCTGCAAAATATTTCTTAAGTGAAATAAAAACATAAATATAAATTATTAGATGATTTTAGTTGGGGCGCGGTCAAGGTAGATCCAAATTCCTTTTAAAAAATACAATTAAAAAATATATTTCCATGACTGTGGAAATTTTTCCTGAACTTAGGGACAGGACGTCCTCTCTCGTCTTCATGATAGGCAGCCATGAAGATAGCTTACAATGTAAGCCGAAACGTAGGCAGATAATCTTTAAAACACTTTTGAATTATTTTTTTTAAATACACTTTTTTTAAATTTGTATTTTTTTTTTTTTTTGGATCTACCTTGACTAAAATCATCTAATAATAATATCTACGGTCAAAAAAAACTCTCCTTTTGAACATAAATATGAATATTACAAATTTTTGTCTTCTACCAAACCTCCCTCACACTCATCCGATTTTAACAGAAAATAAATAATCAATTTTCAATAAAAAGCCTAAATGTCGAATTTTATTTCTATATTTATAAATAAGAGAAGATTCTTAAATATCTTTCTCAATAGGCGATTTTTTGATATTTTAATGAATATATTTTATACAATATTACATTATACACTTATTTTGTTCGATACATCTTTTTTTTTTTTAATTAATGCAAATAATAATGAATATATTCAAATGTTAAACTTCAATCTCCTCTCTAAAACCCCCTCCCATATTAGCCATTAGCGAACTCATCAAACAAACAGCTTCCAAGGAAAAAAAACAACTCACACTATATTATTTGGCTTTTTTTATTTTAAAAATTTCGTACACTAGAGTATGTGGGTGTGTGTGTGTGTGCAAAATAAGATACAAAAAAAAGAAAGCTCGACTTCACAAACAGACAAACAGACCGCTAATGGCTACATTCTATCTATGAATAATTTCCCCCACTCACAATAGACAGCCATTATTTATTTAATATCTTAATTATAGTTTCTCTATTTTATTACGCTCGATCCACACCTGGCACTCCATATCAGGTACTCAAATGGTAATTAGTGTCCAGGATTTACAGGGGAGTAGTACTCGTGGATTCAAGCGTAAATATCATGAATTATCAGTTCAATTTTCCGATTGGTTAGAATATAAATAACAGCTGTTGTCATTAAATACAATTACGATATTTTATATCAGTAAAAATCCGGTACAACGGGGAAAAAAATACATGTTGGATAAAAATACATATGGAATAAAAATTTCCACGAGTCTTTAAATATAAATATCTCCAAGACATAGAGATGAAATTAGTACATAGACAAATGACTGTTTGTCAGGGTACGCTCTCCAGGTACTACAGAAAATAAATCACTTGAAAAATCGAGAATATGAAAAATACATTTAAATACTTTTTTTTTTTTAAAGTAAATAATTTATACCATAGTATAAGTATCAATGACTGTACTCAGAAGTTCTTGATTATAATTTTTCAGGCAAGGCACAGATATCTTCTTTTAAGTGAGATTATCTGGCATTGCGGGTTCGATACCCGTACAAAAACGAACCTTGACAAGAGCAATGGATGTTAAGAATAGGGTGGTTACCTATTATCCCTCTCTCCTAGAGGTTTATATATATACATNAGGATTTTTTTTTTTTTTTTACAGTAATCAGTGATCAGCCTCCTCTGGCTCACCACAAAAATAAATTCTATGTTCGTGAGAATATATCACTGGAAATAAATATTGTTCCACTAGTTGGCAGTTTGGCGAACATCTTGTCCGACATCACACAGACATATGAACGCGCTGTATCTCTGAAATACAGGAGAGCCTAGAAATTCAGTCAGCTTTGGTAAGAGGGTGTTTTTCAGGACATGCTGTATGTTGAATTATCCTGTTCAAAAAAATATTGAACTTTTTATTGCACCAATTTACTTTAATACACGCTAAGCTTTTAAAGAATGATATAGTATTTGTATACAATAAAGCGGTTAGGAAATAACCCCCCCCCCCCTCCCTCTTTGCTGACTGAAAATACATGTTTCTTGAGTAGACAAAAAAATTTAATTAATAAAAATTTTTCGGCAAACTTTATTTACAATTAAAAAAACTTCCTAACCGCTATATTGTACGCAAAGACTATATCGTTCTTTAAAGGCTTACCGCGCATAAAAAACGTCGTAATATTAAATTCAATTTTTTTTTTTTTCAAATTCTGGAACAGGAAAATTCAACGTACACCTTGTCCTGAAAAACACTGGTTCGATTAAGTAGATTCAAACAAAATTTTTGAATTTTTAATTTTTTATAAGTGACAGTATACCCCTATATTCAGTTTCTTGTTGTATTCTTAACTCTATCAATCCCTTAGTACATGATATATTTGGAATTTTTTTTTTTTTTTTTTTTAGCCATTTGGTTACCTTAGGCCTTTTCCCCACAGATACGGTTTATTGTGTTGTTGTTAGTTATATTAAATTTACCTACAATAATAAACAAGATTTTAGTTGTCTCGTGCTATCATAGTGGATAAAATGATCGGGATTCAATCAGAGAGACGCTCGTCCTTTCTCAGGAGTGGGCTACACTGAACTCCCGCTGGTACACTAGCGCTATGACTTTACCACACCTAGTATGGAACTTTGGAACTTCTTATACTTAAAAAAAAACATAAAAAAGGACTGGGGGGACCAAGATATGTGTGTGTAAGCGCGCGCATATCCTGTGTACGCGCCACAGTGTGTGTGCATATGTGTGAAGCACAAAGATATAGGGAACAAAATTGTCCTGAGAAAACAGGGAGTAAAATGAATGACACAATGGCAAGGGAAATGAAGAGGATTTGAGGAGAGGGATTTTTCTTTGCACAATTCAACTCTTTTTTTTTGGCTATACATATTTCACCTCAGTAGCATGTGCAATGCTACAGCAATATGTTATTTCGAAGCAAATTGCAGACTTTATCATAATAAAATGGCACCTTGAGAGGGACATAAAAGTGTATGAAAACAATACTGATAAGATAGCGGGGTAAAATAATTGTGACGTCATCGGTTTTAATTGTGACCAGACACAATGGGGGAGACGGCCTATTATGGCTGTTAGGCCAAAACTGAGGCCAAGAATAGATAAAGAGATATATGATAGCTGTGTAAATGGGATTTCGCGCAGATACATTTCCACCAAGATTCATTAAAAAATAACCTTCAATATACACTAATATGTAAACAAATTGTACCACTAGATATTCAAGTCAGTAAATATGGTAGCACATTCATGTTCCTAAGTTCTAACTGAAAAATTGGAAATTATTCGTAAAGCGTAAATATAAATATGTATATCATTTGCCTTAACAAGTCCAAGTCTTTTTTCACACATTATTAAGAATTAAACACTCATTTTTTTTTAATTTAGTGTAAATAGACAATCAGAACAATAACTTAGAAATGTATTAATTTAATCAGCAAAATTTCATAATTTAGAGTAGGGGTTAATCTAAAACACAAGATGGCTTGTCATTGACAATTCAATGTCTAACAATAAAAATATAAAACTGGTACGTTGATAATTGTGTGAGGGGGTTACAAGTAACATATAATTTGATTAAATATATTTATCGATTCAGCATATTATATAACCAGCAAAATATGATGCTATAAATGGTGCAGCCCATGCGAACGGACTTAATTAATTTAAATAACATTTAATCATTTAATTTAAAATCTTTCACATAATCCTGAGCCCAATTCTGCAAAGCACAAAAAAAAAAGGCATTGGAAATTAATCAAGCTTTGAACAGCTGATAAATCAAGGAAGCATATTAGAAACTTAGAGACGTCGCCTGCCTTGCGAATAATTGAATAATTTAACTTCACAATACGTTGAGGTCGAGCCAGACATCTACAACGCTATATATCTAAGTTAAGAAATAAATAAATCTTTTCCAGTCAGGGGATTTTATCAACGGAGAGGACGCCAAGAAAGAAATACAACCTGCCTTCCGACAGGCAGACAGACAGTAATATTTTCTTGCGGGGTTTCAAAACAGCCCCTGGTTCGCCTTCCCACTGACTCTTTCTAAAGACTATGGACTAAAAATAATATTCAATTAGTGCTTTCATGTAAACAAAAGGCTTTCACTAACTATTCATGTGACTAAAAAAATTTGAAGTGTCCACCATTCAAGTTTAACTGTAGTTCCCATTTAAAGAAATTAATTTTAAATAATATTATGCATATATTTAATTTTTAGCTATAAAGCTTAAAATATTTACTGCTGAGAAGAAAAAAAGAAAAGTGCTCATAATATCCCCCTGCAACACACCTTTCCCTGCAATAAATTTAATGAAATTTGTACATCTCGAAATAAATTCTATGTTCGTGAGAATATATCACTGGAAATAAATATTGTTCCACTAGTTGGCAGTTTGGCGAACATCTTGTCCGACATCACACAGACATATGAACGCGCTGTATCTCTGAAATACAGGAGAGCCTAGAAATTCAGTCAGCNATATATATCAGAGGTTTTTCCGATAATTTTGACTGGATTCCTCGAAACTGAAAAATCTGAGCGAGCTCTTTTGTTTTTTGGGGGAACTAGAATGGGTATGTCGTTGTTCATCAGTTCCCCTCAAGTAAATGTATACTGAAATATGATTCCTATATTCGGATTAGAAGAATAAAATTCATTATTTAAATTATTTGGAATGGAATAGTTTGGTTTGTAGCTAACTTTGAAATGTCATAAATAGAAAAGGTTATTTTTTGAGCGGAAATTATAAATTTCATACATTAAGATACTAATTATATTCAAAAAATAAAACACTATATTTATTTATTATAGCATGTACTTTGACTTAAATTGTAATTCATCAAGTCTATTGATCATAACAGAGTTACCCCATCAGTAACTACCTAGGATTTGTCTTCCTGAAGAGGACTTGCAACTTAAGACGAATCGTTTGCATAAGAATTTTTTTTTTCTCTTAAAAAAGTACTATCATACCTTCTATTATCCGTCTTCATTGGTTTCTGCAAACCATCTTCTGTTGGCGAGCGCTTTCGAACATTGTCCATCTTCGTGGCCGAATACATGTAATCACTGTCACTGTCTGTATTCAACTCGTTGTTGTCAGACAGTGACAGTGAACACATGTATTCGGCCACGAGGATTGATAATGTCCGAAAGCGCTCGCCAACAGATGGTTTGCAGAAACCAATGAAGACGGATAATAGAAGGTATGATAGTTCTATATTCATTGGTNTATATATATGAGTGTGTGTGTATTTTAATGAAACAAAATTACAAAGATTTATAATTTTTAATTTAATAAATCAAAATATAATTTATGAGTGTCAAATCCCAATAAATAGCAGTAGTGTGTGTGTGTGTGTGTGTGCGCGCGCGCAGGCTTCATAAATTCTCAAAAAGGGTACACGTCCATATATAATAAGGATGTCTCGAATTCAATAGTCACTTCTGACGTCACTATATTCTCCAGTTGCTCTCAATTGAGCCCATCGGATTACACAGCACTCCAACGTGGAGGTTATAACAGTGTGGAAGGTTGCCATTGGCTCGAGTAGTCTCATAATAGTAACACGCCTGTCAGCTCTCTATTGAGGAAGTAAACAAACATTAGCGGAATCCTTATGGAGAGCTCATTTTTTTCCACGTTTTCTCCGCAGAAAAGTGTATTGAGTGAATATGTTTATTATTTATGAAATTGTATATGGCATTGGGATGCCAGTGACATCGTATCGCTACTGGTCCGGGTTGCATAGAAACAGAAAAAAAATATATTGATAAGCCAATTGATAAGACTAGAATCCGACACAGAAAAAAAAATTAATTTCAACAAAAATTTTCTGAAAATACACTTGAAGTATTTACATTACACTATCTGAATGATGTATTACATTTATGTGGGGAAATAAAGCATATTTACAGATGACTTGATCGATTGCCATATTCTAAGGAAGTGTGTCACCAGAGTTTGAAATGCCAAAGTTATTGCTCACAATCCACACACACACACACACAAAAAGGAATCTTTGCAGATATTACATATAACGAATTCCAAGAAAAAATGCTGCACAAAACAGCCATTTGAGTACATCAGAGGATTCAGTTATATGTAACACTGTAATTAAGGATATCAAGGAAGACAAATTACCCTCATCAAATTCTCTATTATATTGTTCTTTTCTTTACTTAAGTCCTCCTTAAGTTTATTATTATTTTAAAAAAATATATTGTAAAAATATAAAAAGAAAAAAAATCATTGTAAACAATTACACTACTTTTAAATAATTAGGTAAATATATTTATTCTACAATGGAGAGTTTTTGACCGTAGAGATTATTAGTAGAGAATTTTTGTTGGGGTTCTGTCAAGGTTGATCTAAAAATACAATTCAAAAATGAGTATTTTTTAATTAAATGCCGAAATTTCTGCTTACATTGCAAGTCATATTCAGAGCTATCATGAAAATTGCTTACAGTGTATATCGTGACACTTGAGGTCATTAACACGTGCTCCAGGTGACAAGACGTCCTCTTTCGCCTTCGTGATAGCCCTGAAGATGGCTTACAATTTAAGCCAAAACGTTGGCAGCCAATTGAAAAAAATACACATTTTTAAATTGTACTCTGTAGATCAATCTTTACTGAACCCCAGCAAAAAAAACATCTACTTTTTTATTGCACATTTAATTCACTAAAATTTACAGTCTTCAAAAAAAAAATTAATAACATTGAAAATAATTAACACAGCCAATGTTGATTATCTAAGACATAGACACATTAAAATATTATTAAAGATATAAAATTTAGTTTTCTAACGTTTATGGTTTATAACATTTTTACGAAAAACTCATGTAAATGAAGAAATTTCAACAAAAAAATCTAGTCGACAAATCTTTTATGATCATAATTCTCTCAGGCTTTTTAATTATATTAATTTCAATAATTTAAAACTAAATTTCGTCATTTACTTTTATTTACATCCATCTTTAATGAAATATTTGAAATCTACTTAGATTATGCTGTTCATTTAATTTTAAAAGCCATTAGCATTGAATGTTAAACATTTTGGGATTAATGAATGTTTATTAAACATTGTCAAAAATGTTTACCAATAACAAGAACAACGAAGCCTATTTTAGACCTCATAAACAATACTCCAAATTGCATAATTATAAATGTTGTTGTACATATGTTTTTAATGCTTATTTTGATTATCTCATTATACTACGCTTAAATATGATAGTTTGTTAGAATAGAAAAATCAACATAAATAATCTAATGTACATTTCAAGAGTCAAAATCAATATTTACCAAAGGGGTCTTATAATAACATTTTATACGCATTAATATTGAATAAGTTGATTAATTTACAGATAATTCATTTTAATTAGACTGATAAATTTTTAATAATTATTTATTTATATCAGATATACATTTATTTTGTTTCATTCTATAATTTAATAACTACCGTGCAATACTTATGGAAATAATATATAGACCGTAGCACAGCAGCTGTGTTATGATGATATTTCACATTTTTCCATTAAATAATTATATAAATAAAATGAAAACAATTATTTACTTCAGGAAGGAAGACTAGGCGATGCGGGAGCAATCTTAGTGGCATTAAACGTAAAAATATTGTAAAACATGATTTAAGAGAATTACATTTTACATTATGTTCCATAAAGTTATTCATTACTCAAATAACAATTTAGATAATATGATAATACATTTTGGTCTACCTCTATGGCGCTCTTTTCCTTAATCGATTTAAAACAAAAGTAAATACATTTAAGGATGAATGAAAACCTAAATACTGAATTTGGTTTCTATATTATCAAAAAATAAAACCCGCCTAATTTTCGAATATCTTTCTTAAAATGCGCTTTTTGAAAAATTTTATAAAATTACATTTTACCAGCAGCTTTACATATTTATACAAATAAAATTTTAATACGCGCTGGGGCATGTATAGACATAATTTTAAAAAATGTTTAGCCTTTAAAAATTCAGGCTCTTATGAAATTTGTTGAATGAAAAGCTCTATTCTCTTATGTTAAATCTGCAAGAAGAAGCACGTAATCCCACAGTACTTAAGCAATGAGGCGTGAAGCCGTCAATCCTATATCAGCTACTCATAACTCACAAGCAGGAGTAGCAAAATTTATGAGCCCCCCCCCCCATCACAATCAAAGTCCCCCCTCTCAGAATCGAAAGGGGCCTAGAAACGCTTTTCTTGTGAGGCACTGTTAGATTCGTGTGACATTCGACCCCATTAAATATCACCCACCAGCTGATATGATAAATATATTAATTTTAAAAGAAGAGTTTTTTTGACCATAGATATTATTATTAGAATAACAATAATTTTAATCAATTAATGAGAGGGAATAGAATAAAAAAATCTATCTTCCAACGTGGAGGTTATAACAGTGTGGAAGGTTGCCCTGAGAAGAAAAAAAGAAAAGTGCTCATAATATCCCCCTGCAACACACCTTTCCCTGCAATAAATTTAATGAAATTTGTACATCTCGATTAAAATATTATTTGCCCAATATATATTATTAAAAAAACCTCTAAATTGATTAATGGAATGGGAAAACTAATATTTTGTTTTCCCTCACATGTTTTCTTCAACGCTACCTATTTCTCTATTTTAATTTAAGTGAAATATAAATTAAAAAGCAATTAAGATGAAAATTTAATTAATATTTATTCAAATATTAGAGAAGAAAAAACCATCATAAGCTGCATAAGCTGCATAGATTTCTTATGTTTCATAAAATATGAGCATTTATAAGAGTTAACTTAATGATTCGGTAAACTATTAAATGCAAGTGAATAGAATAAAAAATCTAACTGTCTCAGCCAGGGCTCGTACCTGGACCTCCTGTTATTCGAGCACTAGCTGAGACAGTTAGATTTTTTTTATTCTATTCCCTTGCATTTATTGTTTAAAATTTTCTTGGGATAAAATAACACAATAAAAATAATATTCATAAAATAATAATTCGATTTTTTCCTAAACCCCACCTCCTAAACCGATTTCAGACATTAAAAAACTCATCCACTTAAAAGTCTTATTCTAATCCAATTTCATTCTTTTGAAAATTGTAAACGATAGGATGTAAACAGACTTGCACACACACGTATGTGTGAAACATGCTAATTTGGAGCATCTCTAATGTAGTCTCTCTAATTTACGATAATCTCTAATAATTGGTCACAAGTTGCTCAAGGGTTTGTTTTTATTCTTTCTTCTTTTTTAAAACCACCGTTACAGTAACTTAGGGTCACGGAAGGGCGTACTGCCACCCTATTCTAAATTTCCATGTTTTTCTGGGCCCTGGAGAAACAAAAGCACGAGAATTAAGATAACCAAACTGATCCTGTCTGCCAATTCGGCTGAATGAAGTTCAATATTCATTACATAATTTTTAAAATTCTGATTCTTCTTGTTGCATTATTCTATTATTTAGGTTTTGTAACATTTATATGAAAACACTAACTAAATAAAATATAAAAGAATAGTAGCAAGAGTAATATTAAACTTATGTCAAACTGTTCCCTCCCAGCTTGTCTAAAGCCAGTTCATTTGCTCTTTATAATATTTAAGGTCATTCAATTATATTTATGTATTTCTATAATGAATCATATGACAACTCAATATCTTCCAAACACAAAAATGCCAATTCAATTGAAGAAGTGGTTAGGCAAAATGACGTCATTTTGACCCAAGTCAAACTACCACTCAATCATGTACATATCTCCAAGGTCAAAAGCTTGGTGAGCAAAGGCACAGTGTAATTTTAGATCGATATCGGAGCAGGAATTGTGGCGAGGAATATGGACTTCTTAGGAAAAACGACCAGGAAAACCATTTATTCAATTTATTTTTAATATTGCAAAAGATATATGTGACCCCAGATCACCCACGGATAACTACAAATAATATTTTTTTTATTTTATTTATTTTTTTTTTAAANATATAAACCTACTCTTTTTTTATTTATATATAATTTACTTTTCAACCACTTTTATAGAAGGTAGGGCTATTGTACTTAGCCGAGCTATACGAAACACCCACTATAAGATAAAAGCTAGCCGAGAGCGCGATTCGAACCAGCAGCGAAACAGATCCCAGGAGAAGAGGTCGCCGCAAACCTAACCTCACAGAATGTGCAGGTGGCATGCGAAGAGGAATGTTAGGGATGGACAAACATGCTTAGCAACAAACATGCCAGTTGAGAAGTGATAAGAGAGCACATTGATAAGAGACGGGGGCGTAAACAGAAAGGATTATAAAGATAAGGAGTGGGCCACCTGTTTTCCTTCTGCCGACATCAAACAGCCTGATTTACAGCTGGCTCTTATCTTGGTTGCGGCGCGCCTCGGAGGAGAGGTAAGGAAATTGCAGCTGACAGAGTTACAGAGGTGTGGGAGTGTATCAATGTGTGTATGTGTGCGGTTATGTGGAGAAAGGTGAGATGTTCTGCGCCCCCCAGAAATCAACATGGATGAGTTTGCAAGATTTCAAAACTATTCCATCAAAATTGGTTAACTTAATGAGAAAAATTTTATTTTTGTAAAATATCGGCATATTTTTTCTTTCTGATAATATTGCGTGAAGTTTTATTCTTGGTATCTGCTACAGAAAATCATAAATTATACAACCACATTAGGATGGTAAAAATCTTTATTATTTGAAACAGCTTCCAAATTACCCTTAGCCAAACAGTGGATACCGCCAAATAGTTTTGAGGCAGAACTTATTCAGGCGGAAGATTTGTTTGAGAAATTTCACAATGAATACACTAAATGTATCACGTCATATATCACGCAGGAGCAGCGAAAACCAAACATATTCCCCATGGACACCCTCTATGATAGGCGTAGATAAGGGCAAAGGTAGCAGCAGATGATGAAGAATGACTCTAGACTGTCCGGGAAGGAAGAACCCTCCACTCCCCCGGGAATAGGTTACTCAACCTTTGAAGTTACAGTCGGAAATATCTTTCTTAATAAGCCGTTTTTCGTAAAAATGTAAAAGTGTTAAAGCACATAAATATTGGAAAAATACACCTATTATTATATATATTCTTTACTTAAGTCCTCCTTAAGTTTAT
>KZ807303.1:14592-27258 GCA_000696205.2 Oncopeltus fasciatus | reverse complement strand
CCCCCCCCCCCCCTTCTCCTGGTTAATTTTGTGTTTGTGTTTTACCCTACCCTTCCGTCTATTTTCGCCTCTTGCTTGACAGATTACCCTTCGGCATTGGATCCTCCACACTGACCGCTTGTTCCATCAGAGCTGTCAACTTGTTTGGAACGAGACAATTATTTCCCCCTCCCTAGGGGAAACGTGCATAACAGGATTTCTCTCAAAGAAATTTTCTTAAAAAAATAAATAAATAAAAAAGTTCGAAAAATATATTTATATGCGAACGAACGAGTTCCACGAATTAACCAATTTAGTTGTGGTATATTATCCCACGTAAATTTTAAACAATTAAAGAGAGGGAATAGAATAAAAAGTCTATCTGTCCAAGCCAGGACTCGAACCTGGATCTCCTGCTTTCCGGGCCGGTATGTTTCCATTACACCACCGGGAATAGCTAGATAACTTAATAAAATTCCCAACACACTAGCGAGAGCCTAACCCACGAGAATGACGTATACATCGTCTATATCTATAGCAGGAGATCCAGGTTCGAGTCGTGGCTGGGACAGATAGATTTTTTATTCTATTCCCTCGAATTAATTGTTTAATCTTGGCTATTTTCCAATGTCTTAATGCATTAATTTAAAAAAATTGGGAAAAAGGTAGATGCCAATAATCCAGCAATGGTTTATTACGTCACAGTATAACCTGTAGTTAAGATCGAGTAGATACAATTTTCTTGTCATTTTATAAATATTATTTTTTGTGGTATTTTTCCCACGTAAATTTTACTGCAAAGGACAGAATAAAAAATCTAACTGTCCCAGCCTGGACCTGGAGATCCAAGAAAGATTTTTCTTCTTCTTTCATTCTTTTTTGAGTACATGCACGATAGCTACGCAACACAAGGCTGAATAAAGGAATTTCCTCCAGTTCTTGTTGGTGAATAGGAATGGCAAATCGTGGGAGTAGGGAAAAAATAAAAGGATAAAAACGGGCTATGTCAAGAGACACAAGTTCTGACATCTTTGTTAGGTCCATCTTCCAAATCCACCTCCTCTATCAACATGGAATAGCTTTAAATTATTTTCGCCTATGTATACAATTAATGAGGGTTAAGTGTACGGTTCGTATCGTTCGTTCACGAGTATACAAACTGCCCCGGCCATAGAGGTCTGTCAGGGGGTCCGGAAAGGTGTCAGGGGACAGACGGGACTGTAGGTAATATGTGACGTCACCGGCGGGCTCTATGTTAATGCATGCTAATGACTGCCGCTACCTGATAACTAGATGTCGGGGCTCGCTGGCCCGCGGCTCTCCTTCACCTCCTATCGGTGTCTCCGAGGCTCGAAGCTCGAGGGATACACACCATCTGCGCCAAAGAGGTGGAGGAACCTGTTCCTCAGAGATTACTGAACCAGGCGTAACTGAACACCCAGGTTTTAAGTCAATACATAGAATAATTGCAACTCAGAAATTACACCCCTACTCTGAGATAAGCACATAGATATAAAAGACTAAAAGCTAACGTAGAACATCACAAGACAATCAAAGAACCACGATTAAATAAATAGAAATAGACAACAAATATTCAGATTTCACCCACAAAAAAAATATTAATATCTCTTTTAATGTATAATTTAATCTTTAAAACCTTAACGACAATAAGGAAAAATTTGCCTATAGGCTTGTAACTATAAGAGTATGAAGAAAAACTGTTTAACATTCCTAGTTGCAATCTTAAATATTTTACTTAATACATGTTTTTTGTAAATAAAATAAAAACCATAGAGCACAAAAAAATAATTAAAAATGATACATATATAATTTTCAAGAACTTTTTGGTCAATAATAACGGCTATATTAACTTTATAGCAGGTTATCCTCTAGAAAAGATATCTAATCTAGTTGGTATGATTTTAAAAGCACATATAGTTTTCATTAATTGTCTTAATATAATTTTTATACAATATAAATTTGGAGCAAATTAAAGAAAGGGTTGAAGAATACAACCCTGTCCTAAATTGGCTACATTATAATATATATTCGTGTATATAAATGTGTGTGTACATTATCGAACGCCTAGAATGTTTAAAAATAAAATCGACATTCGAAATCTTTCTTTTGAGTTAGCTATTGACTTAAACATACCAAGAAAGAAAAGGTGAACAAAATTTAAGAAAAGTAAATTTAAAAAAAATGAAATATCTCTTATTAGTTGAAAAAAAAAGAAAATAATATGATGAATTTCTAGACATTATTTTCTATAACATTTTGATGAAAAACGCATGTTAAAAAATATATTTATTAATGTATTTTAGAAGGTTGAGAAGGAACGACCCACTTCTCTTCTGTTTCATTGACTGAGTTAGTTAATTGCTGAATTATTGATTTAATGATTTTTTACAATATTCATTCAGTTTTTATGCATAGTGAAGAGTATTTTTAAAATCTAAAAAATATATATCTATGACAATTTATCTTACATAGCCCAATAAACATTTAATAGCAGCTGAGCGCTTTCAGAATCCAAGCTGCCATCAGCAGAGCTCAGCAACCGTAAAATCCACCGTAAAGTACATCAAATGAAGACCGTTTCACTTTATAGACTATTACACGAGATTAGATTAAGATAATAATACTTGAGCCTGGATAAGACTATTTCAGTATTTGTCTGACTGCATGCACTCCTTGGCATCCAATGGCATCCTCTGTCTTGTTTTGCCAACTCTCAGCTCTTAATAAATATTTGTTTTGCAAAGTTAGGAAAATTACTTTACCTATGATAAGTGAAACCTCGCTCCAGTACCAAAATGAATAAATATATATATATTTATTTATTTATTTATCCAGCTTATACACTAAAATAAAGGTTTTACGTTTATTAAATAGGGAAAAATGTTTAGTTATTTCGCAAAAGAGTAGTGAAAACAAATAGAATAACACCATTATGCTAAGTATGCGTGACGGAACCCCGTAGAATATGTCCTCCCTCGCTGACAATTACGGAGAGCGGATGAAGCCAGAGGAGGAAGGAGTGAGTGAGGGAAGACAAGAGGGGTGAAGATAATGACAGAAGGACGAGTGGGAAGAGTACGAATAGGAATAAGTAATAAATACGAACTGATTTACACGTGGATAGTAAAGGAAGAGTAACAAACTTGCAATTTCTAGCCAACAATAGCCATAGATAAGCTGTACTACATTAATCTTTGGGTGGAGTAGAAGGAGGAGATGGGCGCCGAGGAACGTGGCGAGATAAAGAGACGTATCCCTCAGCCAGCGATACCCTTACTTCTTCGAAGGTTGGGGTAGGGTAGGCCGTCGGTCATCTGAGTCATCTCAGGTGTGCCCGGGGCTGGCGCGCTCTTAATCAGTAGGGGAGGTTACACAGGCGGGAGAGGGGGAAAATTCCTAACTGGTCTCCTACAATAAGGGTAAGTGAGTCGGTTTTGAACCTAACAATAATTTGTTGGGATTCGGTCAGGGTTCATCAAAAAAAAAAAAAAAAAAAAATTTAAAGAAATGTATTTTACATTTGATCCTGGTGATACGACGCCCCCTCTGGCCTTCATATTAGCCCTGACGATGGCTTGTAATAAAATTTAAAAAATCAGGCAGATAATAAAAAATACAAAAGGAGTGTTTTTTTTTTAGACCATAAACATTATTATTAGATGATTTTAGGTGTTTTGAGTTCACACTTCGGGACAGGACGTCCTCTCTCGTCTTCATGATAGCCCTGAAGATGGCTTACAATGTAAGCCGAAACGTTGCCAGATAATCCTTTTTAAAAAATACATTTTTTTTTAAATTTGTGTTTTTTGGATCTACCTTGACCGAACCCCAACTAAAATCATCTAATAGTTAAAATATTTATTTTAGAGTAATGAAACTCAACACAGTTTAATTTAGGAATCTTGGGAGAACAATTAGGGGGGATTTATCTTAACAAAAATTTTAATTTAACAGTTAATTTTAATTTAAGCTGTAATTTCTTATCTGCCCTAATTGAATTTGCTTTGGCCTGAATGGGCGAGTCTCTTATTGAAATAAATTCGGACGGACTGCTGAGGTCCGGGCGTAATACTTAGTTTAGGGATTCAACAGAGATTCTTTATTGATAAAATAAATACATGCATCTTAATTGTAGGACATTACGTGGTATGCAAAGTTTAAAAATAAATATTCATGAACTACAATACTGAAAAATAATATAAATTTGTTCTGCTCAGACTTTTGAGACTTTTCAAATTTATTAAAAAGATTTTCAAATGTTATAGAAGCTCTTTGAAGTTATTGTGGTTACATGGAGTCGTACGAAAGATTTTATTTCAAAAGTATTTTTCCATCCAGATACAAACCAGTTGAAACTGCGCACTCTTTCGGACAGATCTGAAACTAATCCCAAATCACTAGTACAATATTTGTTCGGTGTTCGACCTTTGGACGGCCCCTGGCTTCCTCTAAAATAGGGAGGAGAGAATAATTTTTGTCTCGTTAAAAACAAGTTGACAGCTCTAGCGGCCAGTGTCAAGGAACACATTTGGACGGGGAAAATCTGTCAAAGAGGAGGCGAAAATAGACACCTTGGACGGGCATCTTGGCAAGTCCACCGGAGGGGATGGTACAATACTCTCCCTGGAAATCGCTCTTACCTACCACGAAGAGCAATAAAAACCAGGGGAGAGGGGGGTCTTGAAAACAACCATGGGAGGAGGAACACGCAGTAAGAAACTTCATTCTAACCTTCCCTTTAAGAGGGTAAAGTTTTTATCAGAGCACTTTGGATTGTTTTAACATTTTCCATACCTCTACCCCCCCCATAGCAAAGGATATCAAAGGCAAAGCAAAGGTAGTGATAGCAAAGGCAAGAAATATACGCATTAAAGGATTGTTTATACCTGAAATTAAAAGGAAATATTTATGTCAAAAGTAGATTAAGAGCTTAATGCCAAAGCTAAGGATTTTTTTATAATTGCCAAAAATAATGATAATTTCGAAAATCAAATCAAGGGGGATTTTTTTTTTTTTTTTTGTAGAGCGTCAGGTGGACCACAGAATTACAGGCGAGGACGCACTTACAAAGCGGAAGAACATTCACAAGGAATTCAAGTGGACATGAAAAAAAAAAAAAAAAAAAAACTATTTCGAGTTGAGTGGGAGTAAATTGCAAGTGAGGAATTTTAATTCAAATGCCTGTTGGCCCTGAGGCTCATTTTAATACTCCTTCAGCAAGAATAGAAACATTTTTAAGTCACTAAGTTAATTTTCTAAATATGGCAACTGCGGAAATGTGGGTTTGTCGCTGACTTGTAATTGAGCAAGAGAAATAACCTACAAATTTATTATATATTCAAACGGTATACAATTTGCATTGATTTTCAAAAGTAAGTAGCATCAATCACTCTCAAATAGGAATAGAGACAATAAAAAAAAAGATTAACAATTTTTAGTGGAAGGGAACAGAATAAAAAATCCAACTGTCCCAGCCAGGACTCGAACCTGGGTCTTCTGCTTTCCTGGCCGGTACGTTACCATTTACGCTACCAGGACGAGCCTGATAAGTTATTAAATTCCCCACACGTTCAACTTATCAGACTTGTCCCGGTAGCATAAATGGCAATTGCACCGGCTCGGATAGCAGGGGTCCAGGTCTGGCTGGGATAGTTGGATTTTTTATTTTGTTCCCTTGCACTAAAAATTGTTAAAATTTACGTGGGATCAAATAATATAAAAAAATTATATTNTAAAGATTTATAAATATATATATACATTAAAGGAATATACCTACATTTGAGGAATATTCTAAACAAAACCTAATAAAAATAAAAATAAATAAATAAATGGATGTAAGCTGCTATTCTATTTGTCAAAAAACAAATACGTGTTATCAATCAAAAATTTATGTGAATGATATACTGATATATGAAATTAACACAAATTGTATTATAAATACTAGAGATGTTCAGCTAAGAAAACAAATCTAAAGTGTCGCACAACAACAGAAATTAATTTTAAATAATATAAGTATGTACAATTATGAAATAAGGCCATAAAAAACTTTTTTCAATAAAACTTTTTTTTTTAATTTAATTGCAGTGAAGTACAAATATAATTTTAAAAAAAAAAGAGATAACATCAAACGGTAGTCGCATGAGTAGAGAAGGTGACCAATGACACCACTCTCAAATTGTCTACAGACTATGTCCCCAGGGGGTCATGGGGCCATCTTCGTTTGAGTCGACAGGGAGGGTTGTAGGGTTTGAGTTTGAAGACAAGGTCTGTGCTAGTGGATCAGGATGGAATTGCAGTTTACTGTCAGAAAAGGCTGAAGCGGAAAGACATTAGATCCTGACCAAAAGGAATATTAAAATCGTGGTGAAGAGAAGAATTGGATACGTAATAGGGATCATTTGCGATTATTCGGAGGGTTTTGTATTGAAAGGACTGAATTCTTCGGATGTTGGAAGGCTTGGCAGCACCCCAGATTTCTACTCCGAAAGTCCAGATTGGTCGTAATAAGGTTTTGTAGAGCGTCAGTCTGTATAGAAGTCCATATCGCCTATTGAGTTCTTGTCTTTTAATTTTAGTATGTGCTCCCCATGTAGTGAGTAAAAATAAAACCCAAGGTAACGAACGGAAATTTAATATGGTAAAGGAACAACTTTAAAATCTTGAAAGAAACAGTAAAAAAATAAATAAATAAATAAAATAAAATCTGCTTAAGGCTTTTCTACTCGCTGCTAGCATATTGTTAAATTTCATACCAGCTGTTTTGAGTGCCACTTAAATTTTAGTTTGTAGGGGTAAAAATATGAGCGTCTTTTGTTTTGTTTTTTTGTTTTTATGTTGTTGCTTTTTTTAAATTGTAGTTTGGAATATTCCTTTTAATAGGTTTAATAGTATTTTTTACTATTTGATTATAATACATAAACGTATATGCTAGGAAATTTTCTAGGGATCATATTTTTCACTTCCGCAAGAAGAATGAGTAGAACTATTTCACTCTCCCATTTTATGAATGTGAGAACTTTTTCAAAATTAAATTCAAAAATAACTTCTTTTGGGAGGGGGTGATAAATGTTAAAACATTTAAACATTAAATGTTAAAACATTTAGAGTCCTAACAGCTCTGAAATAAAAACTTTACCCTCTTAAAGGGAAGGTTGGAATGAAGAGATATTTCTCCCCCAGCGAAATGTTAAATCCCCCCCCCCCCCTTCTCCTGGTTAATTTTGTGTTTGTGTTTTACCCTACCCTTCCGTCTATTTTCGCCTCTTGCTTGACAGATTACCCTTCGGCATTGGATCCTCCACACTGACCGCTTGTTCCATCAGAGCTGTCAACTTGTTTGGAACGAGACAATTATTTCCCCCTCCCTAGGGGAAACGTGCATAACAGGATTTCTCTCAAAGAAATTTTCTTAAAAAAATAAATAAATAAAAAAGTTCGAAAAATATATTTATATGCGAACGAACGAGTTCCACGAATTAACCAATTTAGTTGTGGTATATTATCCCACGTAAATTTTAAACAATTAAAGAGAGGGAATAGAATAAAAAGTCTATCTGTCCAAGCCAGGACTCGAACCTGGATCTCCTGCTTTCCGGGCCGGTATGTTTCCATTACACCACCGGGAATAGCTAGATAACTTAATAAAATTCCCAACACACTAGCGAGAGCCTAACCCACGAGAATGACGTATACATCGTCTATATCTATAGCAGGAGATCCAGGTTCGAGTCGTGGCTGGGACAGATAGATTTTTTATTCTATTCCCTCGAATTAATTGTTTAATCTTGGCTATTTTCCAATGTCTTAATGCATTAATTTAAAAAAATTGGGAAAAAGGTAGATGCCAATAATCCAGCAATGGTTTATTACGTCACAGTATAACCTGTAGTTAAGATCGAGTAGATACAATTTTCTTGTCATTTTATAAATATTATTTTTTGTGGTATTTTTCCCACGTAAATTTTACTGCAAAGGACAGAATAAAAAATCTAACTGTCCCAGCCTGGACCTGGAGATCCAAGAAAGATTTTTCTTCTTCTTTCATTCTTTTTTGAGTACATGCACGATAGCTACGCAACACAAGGCTGAATAAAGGAATTTCCTCCAGTTCTTGTTGGTGAATAGGAATGGCAAATCGTGGGAGTAGGGAAAAAATAAAAGGATAAAAACGGGCTATGTCAAGAGACACAAGTTCTGACATCTTTGTTAGGTCCATCTTCCAAATCCACCTCCTCTATCAACATGGAATAGCTTTAAATTATTTTCGCCTATGTATACAATTAATGAGGGTTAAGTGTACGGTTCGTATCGTTCGTTCACGAGTATACAAACTGCCCCGGCCATAGAGGTCTGTCAGGGGGTCCGGAAAGGTGTCAGGGGACAGACGGGACTGTAGGTAATATGTGACGTCACCGGCGGGCTCTATGTTAATGCATGCTAATGACTGCCGCTACCTGATAACTAGATGTCGGGGCTCGCTGGCCCGCGGCTCTCCTTCACCTCCTATCGGTGTCTCCGAGGCTCGAAGCTCGAGGGATACACACCATCTGCGCCAAAGAGGTGGAGGAACCTGTTCCTCAGAGATTACTGAACCAGGCGTAACTGAACACCCAGGTTTTAAGTCAATACATAGAATAATTGCAACTCAGAAATTACACCCCTACTCTGAGATAAGCACATAGATATAAAAGACTAAAAGCTAACGTAGAACATCACAAGACAATCAAAGAACCACGATTAAATAAATAGAAATAGACAACAAATATTCAGATTTCACCCACAAAAAAAATATTAATATCTCTTTTAATGTATAATTTAATCTTTAAAACCTTAACGACAATAAGGAAAAATTTGCCTATAGGCTTGTAACTATAAGAGTATGAAGAAAAACTGTTTAACATTCCTAGTTGCAATCTTAAATATTTTACTTAATACATGTTTTTTGTAAATAAAATAAAAACCATAGAGCACAAAAAAATAATTAAAAATGATACATATATAATTTTCAAGAACTTTTTGGTCAATAATAACGGCTATATTAACTTTATAGCAGGTTATCCTCTAGAAAAGATATCTAATCTAGTTGGTATGATTTTAAAAGCACATATAGTTTTCATTAATTGTCTTAATATAATTTTTATACAATATAAATTTGGAGCAAATTAAAGAAAGGGTTGAAGAATACAACCCTGTCCTAAATTGGCTACATTATAATATATATTCGTGTATATAAATGTGTGTGTACATTATCGAACGCCTAGAATGTTTAAAAATAAAATCGACATTCGAAATCTTTCTTTTGAGTTAGCTATTGACTTAAACATACCAAGAAAGAAAAGGTGAACAAAATTTAAGAAAAGTAAATTTAAAAAAAATGAAATATCTCTTATTAGTTGAAAAAAAAAGAAAATAATATGATGAATTTCTAGACATTATTTTCTATAACATTTTGATGAAAAACGCATGTTAAAAAATATATTTATTAATGTATTTTAGAAGGTTGAGAAGGAACGACCCACTTCTCTTCTGTTTCATTGACTGAGTTAGTTAATTGCTGAATTATTGATTTAATGATTTTTTACAATATTCATTCAGTTTTTATGCATAGTGAAGAGTATTTTTAAAATCTAAAAAATATATATCTATGACAATTTATCTTACATAGCCCAATAAACATTTAATAGCAGCTGAGCGCTTTCAGAATCCAAGCTGCCATCAGCAGAGCTCAGCAACCGTAAAATCCACCGTAAAGTACATCAAATGAAGACCGTTTCACTTTATAGACTATTACACGAGATTAGATTAAGATAATAATACTTGAGCCTGGATAAGACTATTTCAGTATTTGTCTGACTGCATGCACTCCTTGGCATCCAATGGCATCCTCTGTCTTGTTTTGCCAACTCTCAGCTCTTAATAAATATTTGTTTTGCAAAGTTAGGAAAATTACTTTACCTATGATAAGTGAAACCTCGCTCCAGTACCAAAATGAATAAATATATATATATTTATTTATTTATTTATCCAGCTTATACACTAAAATAAAGGTTTTACGTTTATTAAATAGGGAAAAATGTTTAGTTATTTCGCAAAAGAGTAGTGAAAACAAATAGAATAACACCATTATGCTAAGTATGCGTGACGGAACCCCGTAGAATATGTCCTCCCTCGCTGACAATTACGGAGAGCGGATGAAGCCAGAGGAGGAAGGAGTGAGTGAGGGAAGACAAGAGGGGTGAAGATAATGACAGAAGGACGAGTGGGAAGAGTACGAATAGGAATAAGTAATAAATACGAACTGATTTACACGTGGATAGTAAAGGAAGAGTAACAAACTTGCAATTTCTAGCCAACAATAGCCATAGATAAGCTGTACTACATTAATCTTTGGGTGGAGTAGAAGGAGGAGATGGGCGCCGAGGAACGTGGCGAGATAAAGAGACGTATCCCTCAGCCAGCGATACCCTTACTTCTTCGAAGGTTGGGGTAGGGTAGGCCGTCGGTCATCTGAGTCATCTCAGGTGTGCCCGGGGCTGGCGCGCTCTTAATCAGTAGGGGAGGTTACACAGGCGGGAGAGGGGGAAAATTCCTAACTGGTCTCCTACAATAAGGGTAAGTGAGTCGGTTTTGAACCTAACAATAATTTGTTGGGATTCGGTCAGGGTTCATCCAAAAAAAAAAAAAAAAAAATTTAAAGAAATGTATTTTACATTTGATCCTGGTGATACGACGCCCCCTCTGGCCTTCATATTAGCCCTGACGATGGCTTGTAATAAAATTTAAAAAATCAGGCAGATAATAAAAAATACAAAAGGAGTGTTTTTTTTTTAGACCATAAACATTATTATTAGATGATTTTAGGTGTTTTGAGTTCACACTTCGGGACAGGACGTCCTCTCTCGTCTTCATGATAGCCCTGAAGATGGCTTACAATATAAACCGAAACTTTGGCAAATAATCTTTTTAAGAAATACATTTTGTTTTTTAAGTTGTATTTCTTTTTGGATCTACCTTGACCGAACCCCAACTAAAATCATCCAATAATAAAAAATACATTTTTTTTAATTTATTTTTATGGATCAACCTTGACCGAACCCCAGCAAATATTCTCTACTGATAGAAAATAATGTTTTACAAATATTATAGGCTATATATATTTTTTTTTTCGTATAAATATATGGAGGTTCTAACAGTAACGTCGGTACAGACAATTTTTCAATTTGGCCTTCATCTTATCTCCCCTATCCATCAACGGATTTCAGACATTAACAGACCTATTCAAAGATTTGTAAAAATAAGCTTAAATACTAAATTTCCTTTTGTCATTTTAAATCTTGCAGACAGGTGACCAATGACACCACTCTCAATTTATTTACAGATTATGTCCCCGTGGGGTCATGGGGCCATCTTCGTTTGAGTCGACAGGGAGGGTTGTAGGGTTTGAGTTTGAAGACAAGGTCTGTGCTAGTGGATCAGGATGGAATTGCAGTTTACTGTCAGAAAAGGCTGAAGCGGAAAGACATTAGATCCTGACCAAAAGGNTATATATATATAATCAATCAAATATTAATCTAAATGATCAGGAAAATGAGAAAAGAATAATTACATTTTCAGGGAACCAAGTCTCCCCTCGTCAGAGGAAGTAGAAAGGAACTGTGTATAAATTCAATTCAACTTATGTACAAGACAAACGAAGACTTGTTTCCCCGTAAACCTTAAACATTTATTGTACGATCTATTTTTGTGAAATCCATACTTTTGTTTACTCTCCTGCATACACACACGCTCACACACATATTTATTTATTTATATTTACACATATACATACCCCATATAGGGTTTTTTTTTTCTTTTAACGAACCACATTTATAATAGAAGAAAATATATTTAAAACGACTGTAACTCGTAGAAATTTTATGGAAAATCAAAAATGTTTTTTTCCCTTATAATGTACCATACCTCATGATTGTTTAAAAATTGCAATAATTCCAGGATTGAGTGAAGAATGTAAATACATCAGAGAGTAATGCTGAGTGGTGAGAGGTTGCAGTCTGGAAAGGTTATGGCATGCAGGTCGGCAACCAGTTCCAGTACCATCTTCCAAATGGGATGGAACTTAAGCCCAAATAATCTGTGTAAGACCGGTTCTGGGTTTCTACTCCGCAACCCCTAGACGCTGTAACCCCTGTCCTGCCGGAGGAAATTGTTAGGGGATGTTATAGATATTAGTAGAAGACCGTCCGCCCCACTTGCGGAGTCGTAAGCTAAGCAGATTTCCCGTTAAATGGACGTGTGTAAGAGTAAACGGGGAATCTCATCTTGCAAACCAGAAAATACAATGTGAGCGTACAAGGAAAAACCACTAAATAAGGCTCTGAACTGGCTGAGAGAGAAGAGTGGGGGGAGCGTCGAGCAATCGTAGATGCATTCCTAAATACCTACTTGAAGATACATTTTACACCGAATATTTTTTACAAATTATTTTCTAACTCAAATAAGGAGAAATATATATTAATTATAAATATAATTACCCTCTCTTTAGTATGGTTAAGATGAGACTAAATTTTAAAATCTACACATAGTTTTTTTTTAAATTTGTTAAATAGATGTAAAATGCAATTTTTTAATATTTATATTCCATAACATTTTCAACCAAAAAAATACATA
>KZ807303.1:0-14532 GCA_000696205.2 Oncopeltus fasciatus | reverse complement strand
AATAATATCCCTATATCCCTCCCTTGTGTGAAACTTTTAATTTATTAAATATAGAAATTAATTTTAGGTTTTTAATATTAATAAATATAGGGTTTTTATAGTAAGCTCTTGAATGTATTGTTTTTTAGTGAAATCCAATGAAGAGGAGAGGGAGAATTCAGAGGGTGACTGAAATTTACAAGAAAAAAAGTACGTTTAAAAATCACATTTTGCACATATGTGCTCTAAACATTTTCAGAATTCAAATAAGAGCGATGAAATTACAGCTATAAATTTAAGTCTTACTTTACCCTCTTTCCCCCTTCACATACTTTTCTGATTTCAACCTAGAAGAATAATTTTAAGACCTTACAATGAAAAGCCTAAATACTGAAAAAAATTTGTTTAATTAAGGTCCTGCCCAAGACAAATTATATAAATTATCTTTTAATATCTTTATTAATATCACTTCTTCTTTTTTTTATGTTATAGATTATAAATGCGATAAAATTAAATTTTACACCTATTTTATTTTAAACTTTTTTTTTTTCGTAACGCAAACAATAACTTTGTATAAATGAAAAATATTTTCTTTCATTTATAATATCTCTTTGCTATCTAACTGCTTTGAAAAAACGGGTAAAAGGCCTATATATATATATAATGAAACACTCGCGGCTGCGATGTATAGTAATCAAGAACTGGTGGGATAGAGAGTGCGGTGCACACACAAAAAGAAAAAAAATCAAAAGTCCGTGAGGAGTGAAGAGAGACTCTATATATATCCAAAACTATATATATATATATATATATACAAAACACTACTATTTTAAATACTTCATTCCGCTCTACAAATTTCGTTCTTATGTTGAAGCCTCTTTCGGAGATTATAATGTATCTTAATAACTCTATACTTAGTATAAAACCGAATTTCATTGGTAAAATGCATCATTCCACCACATTACCCAATTAACCCACTGTTATGTAATGCATTTATTTAAAAAAATTAATTTTCACCATACATAACTAATTATACTAAGATGATTTTAGTATTTCACCGAACCCCAACTAAAATCATCTTAGAATAATATCTGCGGTCAACAAACTCTCTTTTTGAATATAACTGATTATATGTTCGAATGGGGAGTTTTTGACCGTAGATATTATTATTAGATGATTTTAGTTGGAGTTCGGTCAAGGTAGATCCAAAAAAATACAAATTTAAAAA
The DNA here is from genome assembly GCA_000696205.2 of Oncopeltus fasciatus. NCBI lineage: Eukaryota > Metazoa > Arthropoda > Insecta > Hemiptera > Lygaeidae > Oncopeltus > Oncopeltus fasciatus. Next base: position 13,325 of record KZ807303.1, on the reverse strand, counting down.
AAAGTGTCCTTTTTTTTAAATATTATCTGCCAACGTTTCGGCTTACAATGTAAGCCATCTTCAGGGCTGCCTATCATGAAGACGAGAGAGGACGTTCTTTCCCTAAGTTCACATTTCCATTACTGAAGATAGCTTACAATGTAAGCCGAAACGTTGGCAGATAATCTTTTTAAAAAATACAATTTTTTTAAACTTGTATCTTTTTTTTTGGATTTACCTTGACCGAACCCCAATTAAAATCATCTAATAACACACTAAAATTTAAAATAATTCGAAAAATCTTAATAATTATTAATATTTAAAATTGTAACCTCTATGACTTTAAAATTGTAACTGATTTCATGTTGCAGTAATTATACAGTTACATAGCTTGTAAAAGAACTGTATATTTCGAAGAATACGAGCCAACTGTCAGAGTTAGATACAGTAGACAAGCCAGAATTCTCAAGAAAGTTATAAATACTTATTGTCTAAAATTATTGTTCAATCATTAAAAAGTAATAAAAAACTATAATAATAATACTATTTCTTAGTTATCAATAATACAAATAATATATCGGATAATACATTGGAAAATAGATTGTAAACATTCAATGAGATATGTTGACAGACAGATTGTATTTCAAATAAGAAATGCCTATAAGACTTGATCTTCTCATTGGTGAATATATGCAAGTCCAATTTCAGTAGTACTGGGATGGCTCTCATATGGTAGAGTAGTTATTCGGACTGCTTTTGTACACCATATATGATGAACATATGATCCAATTCTCCTAGAATTTTGTGCTCATATATTTCATAAAATACTTTCTATAAGTAAGTTAATTATTCTCAACAATCAATAATAAATACATTTTTACTAGAAAAACCATAATATAAATTTGTTGTATTTTCAAATTAAACCTTATTTAAATGACACTTCCAAGAGGAATATTTTAAAACAATTTTTTTTTAATATGATAATTTTGTTGTTTTTGTTTTGTTTTACTTCTGCAAACAGAAATATATAACTTATATATTTTCCATTCTTTTTAATTAAAATTAACAAAATACTTTAAAATAAGTATACAAATTACAAGAAGAAACAAATCATGAAGGCAAGAAAAAAAATTTTTATTATTAAGATAGTCAAAATCACGAATAATTTTTAATTAATTTTAAATGAAACTAATATTAACGATAATTTGTGAGGACGAATTATTTTTAAAAAATGTATACAACAAATATGTGTCCTAAATTATACGTAAAAACAAAAATATTTAAATTAATTATTTTGGTAAATACGAATTAACAGTTTTTAACTTTAATTTAAAACATAGAATATTTTGAAAATAAAATAACAAAATAATCAAAATTTTTGGTACGATTGTGTTCATTTTTTGATGGATTAACTGTACCTCTCTCTAGAATTTGACAAGATCAGTAGGAAAGTAAATACAGGAAAATAATTATGACAATAAAAATAAACAGCAGTGAAATAAACTCAGAAACATTTCAAAAATGAGTTAGCACATTATGCATTGAAGTTATAAACATTAGTACTGATTAAATGGTTTTAACATTATTTTGATAAGTTGTGGGAACAAAGAATGAGTCATCTAAAATCAAAATGTGTTATTTAGTTACCAATATAATTCTTGTTAGAAATTTTAAAAATAAATTTATAGTAAAACTTCTAATGGAATTTATTACATGATATAATGGGAGTAAATCCTTTATTTATAGGAAATTTTTTATTGTGAAGAGGAAAAAAACTAATTCCGATAATCGACAGAGATGGAATATTTTGGAAGTTTATTTTAATGTGAAAGTAATAAAAATGGATGAATTGGAAAATAATTTTTATGGGTCTCACGCAGAGCGCCTGAGTTGGCCGTACTGATAAGAGAGAGATAAGAGAGCAATGTCGTCCCGGACAGTGGGACTCGGGATTCATCTACCCCCGCGACCTGCGATTCGTATTTCCGACTGCCGTCATTCAGTAGTGAAGGAACACAAGACTCACCATTTGGAGTGTGGCTCGTGCGGGAAGTCATGAGGACCGGTCAGCTCCGGCAGTTGGAGTACATTCGCCAAGGAACGCTCCCGGTCCGGCGTGTGCTGCGACGGGGCCAAGTACCTCACTCTGGGGAGCACCGAGATACGCGCACTTCTCACACAACTCTACAATCTCCTTGGTCTGCCTGGTGGCTCTATCTGGCCGGTCGCTCGTTACCTGCCGCGCTGAGGACACTGCACTGACTGGGCTCTCGCCGCCGCCTCCCTCTCCCAGCGGACGCTCACGTCGCTATCTACCGGCGCCTCGTACCAACTAACTCCTCTCCTCCGCACACAATTCCTGGGTGGAAAAAAAAATTGATTCACCATTAATTTTTCATATATTTAATATATATTATTAAACATTCATATCCAATCATTAAATTGTTGTTAAATTTTGTGCTAAACTAAAAAATATCACAACTGAATATTTCTAAAGTAAAACTTCATAACTTTGAAAAGAAAAAAAATCTTATTGGAGCCGAAATATCTGTTGACTATTCAGAAAAAAAATAATAATGCCTGGTGCTAACTTCATTTTAAAATGTATAAAGTTGACCAAAATGTCTAGAAAAAAGGTTTTCAATATTCGGTAAAAAGGAAAAGACCAGACCCATTAAACTCATGGAAAATTCTTAAATTACTATAATAATTTAGTCCTCAGGGTACCCCCCTCCTTTACAAGCGTGCTGGAAAACTATTTATTTGTTAATTTTATAAATATTGAATTTATAAAAATTAAAATTTAAAAACAAGAGACATTTAAACAGCTTGACAATGTCAGCTCCTCCGAGCATACGACGATATATTTGTCGGCCTCGGAGGTTGGACTTTCGACACTAGTGCGGGGAATTTAATAACTTATCAGGCTTGTCTAGGTAGCATAATTGGTAAATGCACCGGCCCGGATAGCAGGAGATCCAGATTCGAGTCCTGGCTGGGACAGTTAGATTTTCTATTCTGTTCCCTTGCACTAAAAATTAGTGCTATTTATTTTTTTCTTACTGAAATTTTCGTAAATAATTTTCTTTAATATTTATGTTGGGTAATATTAGCATAAAATGAATTACAAATTACATTATTATACAGTGAAAAATAAATTGTACTATAAAATATCTATGAAAATATGCTACAGTGGTATATCTGTATATACTATGAACAATACCACCTGTTGGCTATCTCATGTAAAACGCTTTAATGCACTTTTAACGCATATCTTTCTACAAAATCCTTAACCTCTATGAACCTTCTACCCCCTTACATCGAGGAGATGGTTCCTGAAATCTTCCCACAAAGACAAGGTCCACATGTTTGCCAAACATCTATCTCAAGTTTTTACTCCCTATTTACGAGGTAGGTGCGTAAAATGTGGTGGCACATACGACAGTACTGTCTGCCAAAAGAGGAGAGGGGAACCAGCAACCTGTGCCCTCAGCGGGAAAAGCCACCCTGCTACCTACAGAGGCTGTGACATATACAAGAAGGTCAAGCAGAGGGTAATGAACCCTCAGATGCCAACACAACAACCTCCAACCAGGAACCCACGCCCCACTTCAAGGACCATCCAGTCTGGAATCTCCTACAGAGCCGCACTAAGTGGACAGGGAGCGACCCCACAATCGACCAACCAGGAGCCACAACCCAGGCTGAGATCGTTGTCACGGGGCAGACACCAACCTCAGATTCAACAGCCACAGGCGGACCAACCCAGACAGGAAGCGCCTCTTCCTCAACGACAGCCACCCAGGAGGGAGCGACCTGCCATCTCCCATGTTCCTCCATCACCAGCTTCCTTTGATCTCCAAGCCATGCTCCATTCCTTTTTCTCCGATTTCCGCGCCCTCCTCACCCCTCTTATAACCCTACTGACAACAGTACTGGATAAATTGACTTCCTCATCTATCTTAAAATGAGTCCTTCCAATTCTAATTCCTTCTCCGTCCTCCTTTGGAATGCTAACGGCATCCAAACACACACAAACGAACTCAAACTGACACTAGAAGATATAGGTATAGATGTACTATTACTTACTGAAACACGACTACCTAAAAATAAGAAACTCTACATACCAGGCTACACAACTTACCGAACTGATCACCCAGACGGACGGGCTCATGGTGGAACTGCGCTCCTCATTCGCACTTTCCATGCTCATCATTTGATACCTTCCACTTCTACAGACTCCCTCCAATCCATTTCAGTGTCTATCCATACTACCACTTCTCCAATTACCCTTTCCGCAGTGTATTGTCCACCTAACAAACCTGTTACCTCAAGCCAATTCCAAGAGCACTTTAAATCCTTAGGTCCCCGTTTCCTCTCTGGCGGAGACTATAATGCGAAACACCTTCAGTGGGGCACGAGAGCGACCAACTCCCGTGGCCGTGCTCAGTATAATGTCATTTCCTCTCACAATTTCTCTACTTTATGTCCCTCCTCCCCTACCTACTGGCCCACTGATTCTAACCGTCTTCCTGATATCCTGGATTTTTTCATTTGTAAAAATCTTATTCCTTTTCACCACTTCGTAACTTCGTTAAATGATCTTTCCTCTGACCATTGCCCTGTACTCCTGACACTGTCACTCACACCCATCCCTAGACAATTGCCACCATCACTAATAAATGGTCCCATTGACTGGCCATTTTTCAGAACTCTACTTGAAGAGTCACTTGACCTCGGATTCTTCTTGAAAACTCCTGAAGAGCTGGATGATGATGTCCAGTTTTTTACTATAAAGATTCAGCAATGTCTTTGGAAGGCTAACTTAAAACTCACCAGCACCCGCTACACTGTAAATTCAGCTGAACCCCTCCCTGGTTACATTAAAACCTCATACAAGCTAAGCTGCAAGCTCGAGCCCTGTTTCAGAGGTACAGACATACCTCAGACCGTAGAAAGTTCAACCAGCTGTCCCGTCTCGTATAACAAAAACTAAGTGATTTAAGAAATAAGGCATTTAATGCCTACCTGTCAAGCCTCTCAGCAGCAGACAAATCCCTCTGGACTGCAACTCGCAGAATTCTGAAACACCATGAACCTTCCACCCCCTTGCGTCGAGAAGATAGCTCCTGGGCCTCTTCCGACAAAGACAAGGCCCAAATGTTTGCTCGACATCTAAGAGAAACATTTACTCCTCATCCAGATCCTAACAGTTTGTCCAATAATGCAGAGGTTGAGGATTCACTGGACACACCATTACCAATGTCCTTGCCGATTAGGGCAGTAACACCATCTGAGGTCAAGTATATTATTAACCATCTGTCTAAACGCAAAGCACCCGGCTATGATTTAATCACCGGATTAATACTTCGAAACCTACCCCAAAAAGTAATCATTTTCCTGACATACCTCTATAATAGTGTCCTTCGAACCCTGGAAATTCTCTGAAATAATCCTGTTTCCCAAACCCGGTAAACCTGCTCACAATACATCATCCTATCGACCAATCAGCCTTCTTCCTTTAATGTCCAAGGTATTTGAGAAAGTTCTTCTAAAACGAATGATGCCTATCATAAATTCCTCAAATATCCTTCCCAATCATCAGTTTGGCTTCCGTTCTCAGTATTCTACCGTCCAGCATGTGTTTCGCGTTGTCTACATTTCCTCTTCCCTTGAGCGAAAAGAATTCTATCCTGGTGCATTCTTGGACGTCACTCAAGCATTTGACCGAGTATGGCATTCTGGACGATTATATAAGCTCAAGTCCATATTCCCAAGTACCATCTATCTAATCCTTAAATATTATCTCTCTAACCGTTTCTTTAGAGTCCGGCAAGGATCAGATTACTCCGAACACTTCCCTGTGAAAGCGGGCGTTCCACAAGGCAGTGTCCTTGGACCTATCCTTTTTACCATTTACACTGCGGACATCCCCATCCATCCTAATACCCTACTGACCTTATTTGCAGATTACAAAGCGATCCTCACTTCCCATCCTGATCCTAAAATCGCTTCCAATATTCTAAAAAACCACCTAGAAGCCATTCAGCACTGGTGTAGCAAATGGAGAATAAAGATAAATGAGCCCAAATGCGTACAGGTAAATTTTCAACTAAGAAAAGATTCCTCCTATAATGTCACATTTAATAATATCCCTATATCCCTCCTTGATTCAGTCCGTTACCTTGGGTTCCACCTTGACTCACGACTTAATTGGAGCCAACATATAAAAATCAAACGACAAGAACTCAACAGACGCTACGGACTCTTATACAGACTTATAAACAGGCGTTCACAGCTCACAACAGAGAATAAACTGACTCTCTATAAAACACTAATACTGTGCAGAACTTTGGCGTGCCGCTAAGCCTTCCAACATCCAACGTATTCAATCCTTCCAATCCAAAATCCTAAGAGTTATTGTAAATGCTCCATACTACGTCTCGAACTCTACCCTACATCAAGATTATAATATCCCATTCGTCCAAGACTTCATCTCCACTCGCTTCACGCTCCTCCACTGTAAACTCCAATTTCACCCTAATCCATATGCCCAGTCCCTGTCATCGGACTCCAACCCCTATGATCCACCCCGAGACTTAAACGAAAATGGCCCCGTGACCTCCTGGGGACATAATCTGTAAATAATTTGAGAGTGGTGTCGTTGGTCACCTTCTCTCCTCATGTGATTGATATTGTGATATTTACGAGGTACGTCCAGAAAGTAAGTTCCGTTTGGTAATAAAAATTAAATTGTGTGCAGATACAGATAAATTATTTATTGCACACAATTCTACAACTCTTAAACTACTTTTCCACATAACTGCCGAAATTCTGAAGGTCTTTGTCATAGCGTGGTACAAGTTTTTGTATACATTCTTCATAGACGATTGCCGTCTGTGTCTTCAACCAGTTGGAAACATTTTCTTTCAGCTCTTCGTCATTGTTGAAGTGTTGACCGCCAAGGAAAGACTTGAGATGTAAGAAAAGGGCTTGAGCGAGGTCAGGGCTCTTCGGCCATGCCTCAGCTAAATCCCCGTGGGAGGTTTTTCGTCAAATTTGCAGTGTGTGGTCGGGAATTGTCGTGAAGAAAAAACATATTTTGACAGGTTTCAAAGCTGTCCTAGCATTCAGAAAACGAAACACAGATCTGATTTCAGAAGCGGCGGGATTTTCAATCAACACCGGACATTAGTAAACAAGCACAATAAAGCGTACGTGGCTGACAGCGAATGGCGTACGTTTCTTCTCCTTGATACAGAGCGTCTACCGCGCATGTGCGGAACTGCGATCGCAGCGCTGCAGCGGAGATAAATTGAAACGAAACTTACTTTCTGGACGAACCTCGTAGCTCCTCGGATCTATCCAGATACAGGAGTTTTAGTCTATGTTTTGGCACCACAAGCCAGTCAAACCCAAAAATAAAACTCACATCTAAGATTTAATCATCAGACAAATACTCCACAATCTCTCCAAGAAGGCAATATATCTACATCTATAATTGCACATTTCGAACAACCAAGGGAACCATTTTTTTTTAGGGTTCGGTCAGGTTGGTTTTTTTTTTTACCTGAAATGTGGGGGTACTACCTTGACCGAACCCTAAAAAATTCTCTACTTATTGTGCCCCAAATTTGTAAATACCACATAATCTAAAATCCTATTTTCTATATTTTCTAAGGTTTTCGAAAAAAAAAAATTAAATCTGTTAAATCGAGTATACTGTCCAATTTGGCTTCCGATGTAAGCATTTTGCTGTCATTAGTTACTTCGTCTCGTGAAAAATAGTGGTCTATTGCTTCTTAAAATTAAAATTATAGGGTATTCTAGGATTGACTTGCTCAAATTCTCCCCCCCCCCCCTCCATGAACGTTTCCTTCCAATGCTGACAAAAAATCAATATGAAGATCAGAAAGAGGTGTGAGCTGAAGCCATCTTTAGGTCTATCATGAAGGTGAGAGGGGACGTCGTGTCACCTGGTATAGACCTGGTACCTGATACCTGGTACTTATACCTAGGTTATACCTGGTACTTATACCTGGTACCAATATTCATGACAGTAGTTCTGAAGATGGCTTACAAAATGAGCCGAAACATTGGCAGATATTTAAAAAATACAAATGTTTTTAAATTGTATTTTTTGGATCTACCTTGACCGAACACCAACAAAAATAAAATCTACTAATAATCTCTACGGTCAAAAAACTCTCCGTTTGATGATTATTTTATTTTCATGCGTGCTTAAGATTATTACTTCTATTTCTTTATGCATTTTTGAAATACTTCAAACTCCTTCTGTGTGGCAGTTTTATCTCCGCCACTTCTGATCAGTGCCCCGACCCACGGTCCGTCCCAAGTCAGGATCAAGAAGGAGTTGCACCTCTTTACAAAAAAGTCCAGCTGGCTCTAGTTGGTAGTACCCTATGAGAGCCCCTATCTGAGGGTAACTAGGCCTGGATGTCCGAGTCCTGTGAGGAGGCAACAAGATACCCAGATGACTTGTCTGTCCAAATTGAAAACTATTCAGGAAACTGAAGAAGAAAATGGCCGGACTGATGTTGATGACAAATTGCCCTATGCCCCCGCAGTAATGTAATAGCTGCAGGACATTAGTAGCCCAAATAACTTTTGATCAGCTCATGAGCTGTGATTGGAACATGTCAAAAAATTTGACTTTACTCATTGAATTGACGAAACTCTCATTACCGAGTGGCAACAAGAATCAACAAACATCAAATTAAAATTTTTAAGTAATCATGGCGCTAGTATCTACAATTTGAGAATGGTGTCGTTGGTCACCTTCTCTCCTCATGTGATTGTCATTTTTACTATTCATTGTAATCAAATTACAAATTGTTTTTGTTTTTAACAGAATGTAATAAGTAAATAAAGGCTTAAAAAAAAAAATACCTACATATCTGTTCAATAGCCTACTTGATCAACAGAAAAAATCCCAATCCTTATAGATTATGTTGGGACATAATAAAAATTGTTATACCTTGGGAGGTAAGGTACTTTAAGCAGTGTTCTTTTATCTTTACATACCTGCTAAAATCAATCAAGTCAAAATTATAATTTTTTTTTTGGACTTAAGGTTTTGATACTGGGAGAAAATCAGCTCCATTATAGAAGAAACTTGTATCCATTCCTCCCCTTGCAAAGAAAAAGGGCAACAAGAAGTAATCCTTCACTTGCCAGGACACGAAATTGATAGCCATTTTATTCTGCCGAGCGTCTACCAATATAACCATTCACGTCGGGAAGTCAAGATATTCACATTGGTACCCTTACGCGACTTTTTAAAAATTTTAATGACGCTTTTAAAAACGGATATAGAACAAATTTCTTCAACTTATTCAAACATTTTCAACACCTTTAAAAACCATTAGCCCTCCTTCTAAATAAACTTGTCAGACATTTTTCCCAGTTCCAAAGTTACTTATTCCCAATAATACCCATCGTTTTTTTTTTTACTTTGTTCTTTCATTCCTCTTACCTCCCCCCTACTCTTCCACCACCCATGGTGTCCTTCTCAAAAATTATATTTTCCTCTCAGTCATGGAAATGTGAACTGGATGTGGACAGGACTTCTTGATAGGTAGGTGTTACTCAATTAATGTTTTAATTTTTTAAATAGTATTTTAATAGTTTGTTTTCTGCATGTTGAATTCTCCTACATAGCTTACATTACTCATACTTTTGATATAATATTACATTATGGCAATTCTATATTATAATATTGTTAATTATTATTATATTCTCATGAAATTGTATTTCAACAGACCTGTAAGCCGAAACGTCGGCAGATACATACAGAAAAATACATTTTTTTTTTAAATTGGTATTTTTTTTTTGGATCTACCTTAACCGAACCCCAACAAAAATAACATCTAATACTAGGGAAATAGGTGACTTGTGGACCAGGCCTGTACGGGACGGGGCCAATTGGTGGTTCACACCTGCTTCCTCAGTTCCTGGAAAAAAGGCTTACTTGGAAATCCTGATGAGAATCTTCTAGCCCTTTGTTGCCCTATTCTCGAAGTTATAAAAGCAGCTCGCAAGCGGCCCTCTAAGTCAGTGATAAGTCTCCATCTGTGACATTTTCGTGGCACATCGAGTGTTCCGAGCGTCGGGCTGGTCCTGGCCTTTGCAGTGCCTACAAAAGCGAAGTGATAAGTTACAGCTATCTTGAACTATCTTGTAGAAGAGATAAAAAGTACTAAATTTTTAGAAGTAATTTTTGGTCAAAATTTACATTGGAAACTTTACATAAATAAATGTCATAAAGTAAAAATTTAATAGGAAACATATTATTAAATAATTCAAAAGAATTTTGAACAATAAACACTTAGTAAGTATATTACATGAACTCTTTGAATCTTCATTATATGGATTATTTTTGGAGTTGTATTAAGGAAGCTACAGAAATATTTGAAATACAAAATCGGTTTAATAGAGTTTTGCTAATTTAAATGCCAGGTCATCATGCAGAAGTCATTTTAAATTTATAAAAATAAGGACCACTGCATCTCTTAAATATACCATATGTATATACATATATATATACCATACACATTAAAAGAATGTTTAAGAGAATCCAAAAAAAAGGGGGGGGATACTAACTGTTATTTGGATCAACAAAAGAAAGTAATTTACTAACCAATAAGCATGGTTGGAGGAAATTAGTCAGGGTTTTGGCAGGATAAGAAAAATAAAATACTCCAAAAATTTTGGGTAATTATTTTATTATTGCTGACATATCGACTTACCATAGTCATCATCAGGAAACGTTAAAAAGTAAAATCCTGACCAAAACCCTTACTAATTTCTCCAGCATAATTAATAAGCATTGGGCACTCTTTTATAAAAATGGATTAAATTATTGTTTTGAAAAATATTTTACCAAAAAATTCCAACCTGTAGAAAACCTTAAGTCTTTTCAGAATGCAATTAATAAGAAGCTAATTGAAATGAAATTTACGATATAAAAACTTTTTTTAAATTAAATTTTTAAAATGTCATTTAGCCTTCCTTTGTTACCAAAATAAATATATTACAAATTTGTGAATATTCAAATTGTAATGTTTATTTAGGTCACTGTATTCTATTCTATCTTACACTCTCCATCCCTACCACAACATTGAATAGACCTTGATATGGCATTGAATAATTCAATTTTAATTGAATAAGTTAGGTAATTAACTTTTAGCAAATTTTTATGTAATAATTAATCTACAATTAGTTATTTGTAACTTTTCAGATTTAAATTTAAACTTCAGCCCATTTGAATGCCAAGATTAATTAATCCTTCACTATTCATATGTATTTGCTATTATATTTTTAATGTTCATATTTTCTTAGTTTTTCTCCTCCATGTTAGAACATAACAATTTTTAACATTGACAGTATGAGCACAATGTTAAAAATTCCCTTTTAAAGTGTTAATCATATATTGCAATGAACTAGGTTTTTTAACATAAGTTAAATATTTACCTTCGTTTTAACAGTAAATAATTTCCTAAAATATAAAAAGTAATATTGTATTGTTGTGATATTATACAATCAACCAAAAACAATACACAATACAAACAAAATATCAATATTAGAATATAATTCTTTTATGAGACTCATAATTTCTGAAGACAGCCCTTATATATATGCAATTTATAGAAAAACTTTTATTTACTTTATCAAACCCCACCTTAAATTAAAAAAAAAAAAAAAAAACCCAATGTTCCTTCTTTCTTTTTTGTCTCATTTTAAGTCCTATTATGCTTGATAAATTTTAAAGACTATAATTTTTGCTGCATTATTTTGTAAAGCCTGCTTATTCTTTTCAAATTATTTCATTTTCTTCTGTCCAATTATATATTTGGTTATTAACAATTTCAGTACATAACTTCATGATTCTATAAGAGAGTGAAATATCTCCATGATTTTTTGATTTGTTTTTATTTACTATTTATACAATGCAAAATTATTATATTTAAAGAAATTAATTGTGTAATTTATTTTTATAAAAATCTAGTTAAAAGAAATTTGCCATTTCCTCAAGGAATATTTTAGGAGCATTTTTGTACAATTTATTATTTATTCTATCCAGAAGATCTGTTTCTGTCTGCTTTTGGTCTTGAACCCCTGTTCGTTACTCAAATTTTTACTTGTGACCGCGTAAAATCATAATTAATACATAATTTTTAATGAATAAAAGTTCAAAATGCTTTTTTAAAGTTTCAACATCTAGAACTGCATTTATACTTATTGAATTTTTAATTTGATTCATTTTTTTCAAAAACTTGTGTTCTGTTTAGCTGCCAAAGAATCGAGAATTTGATTATAAAATACTTCCTTTTTTTTATTTTTATGTATTCTTTTAAACTTTTATTTATCTCTATATTTCTTATTTTTATATTATTGGTCTCTTCATCTTTTTATATTATTATAAGGGAAAACTCCCTCATATTTTGTAGAATGTGGTTAAGGATCCTATGAAGACTTCTTTTGTACCCTTTAGTATTTCCTGGGTGATCAGATCCGGCCCTGGAGCCTTCCCACTTGGCATATAATTTATCACTGCCTCAATTTCAGTCTCATTCCATAAAGATGCGCCTTCTCCATCTAGTAGAAGTTCAGCTTGCTTAGATATGAATTTTATGTCAGTCATTGTCGACATATCTATAAGAATAGGCTTTCATAAGGATTGTTCTTAGTGCATGCAATACCATTTTCCAGTTTAAATATTTCTCTCAGTAGCTCTTTCCAAAGCTTTTCTACATAGGAAACCCCATAGACTTGTGCGGAAGTCTAAGTATTTTCTCCAGAAGTCTCGTTTTGATTTTTCTACTTCATATTTAAATAGCCTAGGCTATTTACTATTATACTAAGTGAAGTATAGTAGATGCTTTTTCAATTGAGTCCTTCATTCTTTTCTTATTTTCTTCTGGCCTTATATATATTCCTCTCAGAAACAGTGGCCTCTCATTGAACTATGTCAGTCACTATTAATACAATTATAAATTAATTCATTCATGAATTAAGAGAATAAACTAAATATTTAACAATAAAAACATGAAAAAATAAACTAATTTTATTTATTTTTCATACTTGTATAGTAAAATTTTTAGTTCATTAAGTATATGTTTTTCTATCATAATGCATACCACATCTCTGTCTGTTCATTCCAAAACATTGGCAATAATAAAATAATTACCCAATAATTTAATAAAAAAATAATAACCCAATAATTTCTGATCCTGGCCAAAACCCTGACTAATTCTCTAGCATAACACTCGACGGCCAACCAAACCTCCAACCATGATGATATATTTAGAAACCATAAATAATTT
>KZ807302.1:503024-518494 GCA_000696205.2 Oncopeltus fasciatus | reverse complement strand
GCGCGAGCTTTGTCCTACTTCCAGGCAACACTGGAGAATCCTGTGGCCCAGTCCTGGGACTCCACACGATAGGTAGAAGCTTGGCTGAGTGGTCTCCTTTAGCATGCCTAATTTTGTAAGACATTTATAAGGGAGGGACAGTAATAAATGAATTCAAACTAAATATAATTAATATAAATAATTAAATATATTTTCACTTAAATATTTGAGTGTCATTAATAATTATGATTATTTTGACAATAACTTAAATTTTTTTTAACCCTTAACCGCCTATATCAATAACGGTATTAAATCCTTACTCCTTACTCCTTCCACTTTCCAAGATTCAGAAACACATAAAAATAATAACATGAAAAAAAAGGTAATTTAAATATTATTTGTTTATATTACGATATACGGTGACTGAATTTTGCCAAATCAATTCAATTAAATTTTTTTTTTACCTAACTAGCATTAAACTCCTAACGCCTATAAAATAACATAGGTAGTAGGAAGGAGATTTTACAAAAAAATTTTACTCCATAAAATTACAACAGTTCCTTTAGTTATTTTGTGCATACAAAATAATTTTTAATTAAATTCAGTGCATAGGTCGATTTTGTACTTCAGATGATTCTTAGATATCACATCTAATAAACAAATTGTACATGTGCTACTTAAAAAATTTTGGGATTTTGAAATTTCTAAATTGGTTCTCCTAGAGACAGGTATATACATGAGGGTCAAATGATAATGAAGGAGATAAGTAACATTTTTCGAGCAAAGAATAATATATATTATTTCTACAGATAATTATCATGATCATTATAATGATTTAAAGTGATATCTTTAATCATTTTAAGCCAAAATCGGACACACTTTACACCATAAAAAACTAACTGAATAAGGAAGCAGAGTTAACATATAACCTGACCATCCCAGGATTTGAATTCTGTTTTCCCATACACTCAAATTTTGTTCAAAAAACCCTTCATTTATTTACAAAGGATAGCTCCATTCACTGGCCGAATGTATGAACCCCTGTCCTGAATAGTTTTCAGGGTGATTCTCAGATCAGCTCTGAGTTGGCCAGATGAATTAAATACTTAAGAATATACCTAATTCTTCAAAGAACCCCACACAAAAATAATCAAGAGAATATGTTTGAAGCCGAGATCTGTGACCATCTCTAAGTGCATCTTGAACTCAAGGCATCTAGATCAGCCTAAAAATAATGAAGATCTTTATAAATTTAAGAAATAAAAAGGAGGCATAATAAAAAATAAATATATGAAATTTGTTTTATCCGCACATAGAAGAGAAGGGCAACCATAATTTTAAAACCACATTTTCTGGCACAGTATATGCAATTCTGAAGAGTTTTTGATAATTTCTAAGAGTTTTCTTTTTAAATTCCTCTTTGAAAACAATATTTTTTCAATATTTCCAACCTTGTGGTTTAGAGTCAGGTCATAGAAAGGTAGTAATGATCGTTGATTCTTGAGCATTTTGTGTTCTTGGGTGATAATTTCGATTGATAAACTGTACGCCTCAATATTTCCTGATCTCTATCTATTGGTCTGTCATTATTATCTTCAAAAGAGATGTTAGTACTAAGTATAATTCTAAGCAGTGAATCTACTTGTTTAGCATTTGATATTTGTAAATAATTTTCTAGTCATTTGACTGCGTTATTTCGGAATTATAGAATTTAAATGAAATTTAGTATTTTCATTATCTATATAGATATAATATAATAAAGAGATATAATAAAGGTACTTGTACATTTATATGTAATTATGAATACACTTATATAGTATTATACTTATAAATATAATAGATACTTGTAGAAAAATACTTAAGTACTGGAGCCGTGACAGAAGGTTAGGAATAAAGCTAAAAGATTATGAAGAGGTACTTCACAAGGGCCACCCATTTCTTCCTTATTATGGAAATCAGTAATCGATAGCCTTCTAGGGCTAAAGCTTCCTGATGAAGCAAAGATGGAAGCTTTGTCAGATGAGGTAATGCTTACTATCAACTTCAAGCAGGCACTTATATGGGCTTCAAGCAACCTATAATTCTATACTCGCCTCTAAAAATCAACTTGGCTTTGACACAAATATTTTACTTTTCCAACAAAATAAATCGTATTATATTGTATTATATTTTCATGAAAAATAATGTACTAAATTTTTTTTTTTTGGTATTTAATCCCACGTAAATTTTAACAATTTTTAGTGCAAGGAAACAGAATAAAAATCTAACTGGTAGCATAAATGGTAAATGCACCGGCCCGGATAGCAGGATATCCAGGTTCGAGTCCTGGCTGGGACAGTCAGATTTTTTATTCTGTTCCTTGCACTAAAAATTGTTAATAATACTAAATTACTAATAGTACTACATTTATNAATTTTAAATTAAAAATTAAAAAAATAAATAAAAATAGGAGTAATGATATTTATCATAACTATTGCATATACACCTAAAAGAGTAAAACTGATGAAAATACGGTTAAAGCTTTTATACTATAAAATACTCTAAAAATCAATGGATACTATAGAATACGAAATAAATTTCATTGGCAGATATACTTTAGGCAACCAATTTACTAATATCTCCAATCCTAACCAGAAGAATAAGCTAAGTATGCTTAAATTTTATTGACAATATCTATGTTTACAATAATTAATATACTATTATTAGAGATATTACTATAGTTTTGTTCAATAAATTAATATAACTATCTTGACAGGCTAACGAAAGAAATTAGATGATATTTCATAATTGAACTGAAGAGGCGTGAATCAAATAGTTGTCGATATCTCAAGATTTACCTATAAGTTATATAAACAAATTATAAAACTTGATATATGTAAGATATCATTTATAACATTCATGTTCTATGATTTCCTAAAAAGTGACCATACAAAATTTATTGATGGAGGGCGAAAGGCTAAAAACAAGAACAGTATCTTTCAAAACACTTCTATTATGCAACTATTTTTGCGTTCCTAGACACCTATTTCGAAAATTAATCGTAAATACATTTTTTAGAGATATGAATATATTTTATTTTTATATGTTTAGTTGAATTTTGTGAAGGAAATATTCAGATTTTTTAATTTCCTTGATATTTCGAAAAAAAAAAAAATATTCATCATACTCGTCAAAGTCTATAAAAATTTTGACATTCCTTTCGACGAAGGAATTCCATTGCTATTCAATTGTTTTTATTAAAATGTTTATTTTTATAAGCAAAATGTTATTTTTATAAAAATATTATCACTTGATCTAAGAGCCTCAAAGTCATATTAGACATATATTTTTAATTCTTTAAAGTTTCTTCTACAATTTCATAAATTTTTTTAAAATTTTGTATATCCTTTTTCAAATATATTTGATAAACAATGCTAATAATTTTCTAAAAAAAATCAAAAATATATAAACTTCATTTCTGTATTTGAAGAGGAAATGGGAGAATAAAATTTTTCTTATCACAAAAATGTATAGTCATTCCTATAATTAACACTGAATTTTATTCAACATGAAAAATAAATATATTACAGTCATATTAAATTAAATTTATTTTATATGAAGGGCTTATATATTCATTTTGAGCTCAAATATCCATTATATGTTCTCATGACTTAACAGAAATTTCTCTTAAGTTAAATAATCGTCTTATTTTTTCAATTTCATTCTTCACATTATAAACCATTCTTTTTTTCTCCTTAAACAAAAGAAAATTAATTGTTAATGAAACTTAGAATGAGAATCACAGCTGAAATACTCCTAAAATGAAGTATAGTTTAAAGAAAAAAATATATATTAATCTCTTTAAAAAAAAATTTTTTTAAAACGAATTTCAAGACCAAATATTTTTGGCGTTAATGGCCATCAGGCTGCCACTCCTTTAAAAAAAAAAAAAATTATTAAAAAGTGCCTATTTATATATTCTTAAAATGTTCTATAATATCATGAATATTTTTAATATTTAAATAATCATTGTTCACGTTTGTACCATGTGTGTGTGTTTGTNAAATTTATATTTTATAAAATTTTCTAAAAAATGCCTATTAAGAAAGATATTTCATTCTTATTATATTTATTGTTTATCCGGATTGTAAATTAAATTCCTTCACTTACTATTATTCATTTTCAACTTTAAAGAAACATGTAAATTCTGCTTTAATTACGCATCTCTTGTATGATGGACTTCATTTATTTCGCTTCGAAGAGCATTAAATTGCTCATTAACGAAGTGAAATGACAGATTAAAGTCAAATGTTGATTGACATATTATATATGAAAAACTCGAATATAGAATGAAGTTTTCTTAGCTCAGTATTTATTAAAAAAATTATATCAAAATGTGACGAAAATTAATGTTTTTATTTTCACTTTAATTGGACCTTGTGAAGATCACAATTAATTTAGACAGAAAATGTAGAAATATTTCAATGTAAATAATTTATAAATGTCTTATTCTGCTTTATTAATTTATATTATTGACCTTAATTATTATTTTTAAGCAAAATAAATGCTCTTGCTTTGGTTTCGTTGCATAAGTTCGCGTATTATTATTTTTTTTTTTTAATTTATAAAAAGAAATGGTGATCATATTATTTTTTTAATTTGTATTATTTGGTAAAATTATTATTAAATTTTCATGTACAGGACAAAACCCATGGAGTTTATATTCTTTTCAAAGTATTCGGTATTTGAAAAGATTTTTTCACCTTCTTACTCCTAGTATCACGCCGAGTTCTGTCTTTCGTGTAAGAGAGATTTATAAGGAATGGAAATACCCTCCTTTAGCTTCACCCTCCTTTAATCCTGTATTGCGAGGTTCTTTCCATTCCTGTCCACAAATTGCTAGAATCCCCCTCCTTATGGGGAGAGTGAGAGAACTTAGCGTATAGAGGGTTGTATGGGGAGGACCTGCACGAGGACGAGGGCCGTATCGGACTCTCGCCACTGGAGAGGTGACATCTGATCTCCCGGGTTCGCGGACAAAGAACAGATAGGGTGACTTGGGGTGGGGCTCTCTGAGGCTCTATGTCTCCAGAACCTCCTTGTATTCTTCGTGGAGACGAATTGTCAAAACCCTTCCCAAGCATCGGGAAAAATGCGTTCCGCTTTCTAGAATAATGGGGTAAAAAATGAAAACATTTTAAAATGGAGTTTTTACCGTAGATATTATTGGTTGTTACATTCTGTAAGTTAGTTTTGTTGTTTATTGGGGATTTACGTCGCTCAACTGCTGAGGTTATCAGCGCTCTCCATATTTTATGAATATAATAAAGTTTAAGTTGATCTATAGACACAGGCCCCATCCCGACGGACAGAGACAGGCAGAGCCCACCCCGCGGCGCCTCGCGGCCCATCATCTTAATAGAATGTAAGGTCNATAAGTTCGCGTTTTATTTTTTTATTTTTTTATTTATAAAAATAAATGGTGATCATATTATTTTTTTTTATTTGTATTATTTGGTAAAATTATTATTAAATTTTCATGTACCGGACAAAACCCATGGAGTTTATATCCTTTTCAAAGTATTCGGTATTTTAAAAGATTTTTTCACCTTCTTATTCCTAATATCACGCCGAGTTCTGTCTTTCGTGTAAGAGAGATTTGTAAGGATTGAAAATACCCTCCTTTAGCTTCACCCTCCTTTAATCCTGAATTGCGAGGTTCTTTCCATTCCAGTCCACAAATAGCTGGAATCCCCTTCTTTTGGGGAGAGTGAGAGAACTTAGCGTATAGAGGGTTGTATGGGGAGGACCTGCACGAGGACGAGGGCCGTATCGGACTCTCGCCACTGGAGAGGTGACATCTGATCTCCCGGGTTCGCGGACAAAGAACAGATAGGGTGACCTAGGGTGGGGCTCTCTGAGGCTCTATGTCTCCAGAACCTCCTTGTATTCTTCGTGGAGACGAATTGTCAAAACCCTTCCCAAACATCGGGAAAAATGCGTTCCGCTTTCTAGAATAATGGGGAAAAAATGAAAATATTTTAAAATGGAGTTTTTTGGGGATTTACGGCGCTCAACTGCTGAGGTTATCAGCGCCCTCCATATTTTATGAATAAAATAAAGTTTAAGTTGATATATCGACACAGGCCCCATCTCGACGGACAGAGACAGACAGAGCCCGCCTCGCGGCCATCATCTTAATAGAATGTGAGGTTCATCATAGCTTTAGGTAACAGCCCTGTGAAGGATGTGCTCGATGGGACCAAGCCGACCACATCCCCCATGGCGTCTCATGAGCGCCAGCAAGACGCCGCGGAGAAAGCCCAACCCACCCCCCTGTAAGTCAGTTTACATTTTGTAATTACTCACAATGCCATTCAGGGGAGTAAACGGCCAGTGGCGCTAATATCCGATAGATATTAATATTAGATGTTTTTTGTTGGGGTTCGGTCAAGGTAGATCCAAAAATACAATTTAAAAAATGTGTATTTTTTAAATTGTATTTTATTGGATCTACCTTGAACAAATCCCAACAAAAAAATCGAATTAAATATTTTAGAAAAAAAAAGGTTAACACTTATTTCACTTTTAAATGAGAAAAGTATTTAAAGGATTTTTCTCAATTTATTTTATTGTGAAAGGTCGAGAAATATTTTTATTGTTGGTTAATGAGCAAAATTTGACATGAAAAGAGGGGAGTAACGTCAATTACATGAGGTAATATGAAAATTCATGAAGTTTAATACACATAAATATATTGCTTTCATAAATAGATGTATGCTCGAGAAATTATTTAGGGTTTCGGCCAGGATCAGAAAAATAAAATATTCCAAAATCTTTGGGTAATTTTTTTATTATTGCCGACTTTACTTTTACGTCATCATCATGGCTGAAATATAATACACACTATTACTCTTACAAAAGTATAGATTCGAATGTACAGACAGAGATGTGGTATTTTGTATGACAGACAATGGTATGCAGAATAAACTCAAAATTGAACTATACAAATATGAAAATAAAAATAAATTTTATATTTACCGCTAGTGATGTCTGGGGAGATGTCCGAGGGAGGTTTATGGTCACATCTCAGAGTGCAGAACTAAACTGAGTGACAACCGATGACAGAGAGTGGGAGGGAGTTTTTGTCGGCTCACATCAAAGGTAGGTAAAAATGGTCGGGTTAATACTTTCAAAGGAAAGGCAGACGCCGTTGAATTATACGGAAAATATTACAATAAGCTGAGGATATGTTATCTTTGTTCTGTCTATCATTAATATCGGTAGGATTGAGATTAAAGTGTTCGTATTCCAAAATCTGCCTTTTCTTAAGGATATACTCAGAGGCCAGGACAGTTGCTTGATTAAAAGCAGGTGTGTTGTTGCTAAAAGCATGAAGTGAGATGGCCGAAGAATTCGTATCAAGAGTCTTAATGATGTATTCAAGTTATTTTAATATTCTATTAACGCGGTTTTTTGATTGGCCAATATATGAAGCCGTACAATTATTATCTGAACTTGATAAAATGGTTCATATATTGGAAAAATTTCAGAAATGGATGTGAAAAATACAGACGTTCTTCACACAAACTGAACAAATATGACTAATTACACATACTAATTGTCAAAACAATATGAGTAATTTATATGGATCTATTACATAGACAAAAGAAAGGGAAAAATTATGTATATATAAGGAAATTTAGGTATATGCAATCAAAAACATCAGATAATGCCGTAATTAACGAACAGCCTAACACACACTCAGATATCATATTAAGACTACTAATTTTTTTGCAGCAGACAACGAGTAACAAAAACGAGGAACCATACACTATCTTATAAAACCTTCGACTGAATAACCCATAAAATAGCACATTATAAATACATGCATACAGGAATACAATCAACACTTCATATCAAATTGGATCACACTTTAACTAAAATGAAAAACTAGAAGACATAATTCTCGCTACCTGGAGAATACAATGGAAGTGAAAATCCATGGACTACTTCAATACAGAAAACAGACAGTTATACATCAGCTAGTGCCTGAGAAAGTGTCTTAATATATTCGGCCTCGAGAATAGCATACTTCTGCCGAATGCACTCTCCATTAGGACGTGGAAGACAGCCACTAAGATGGATTCATATTGGAATAATAATTACACAGCCGTAAATAGAAATAACCCTTTATATTGTTATACATTTTCTTTGTAATCTATTTAATTTGTAATAAATTGTTTACTTAACATGTCACATTGCCAAAAATAATTAGGAAATAAATGTAAGTCATATTGAATTGCGTAAGTAAAAAAACAAACAACAGTGGGATGATGCATACACATGACAGCAGAATTAGAAAGTGTGTACTGGTGAATGACTGTGAATTGGCCTGTGATACGGCAGGTAACAGCAGCTGATGAGGGAATCGAACATTGTGGGAAGGCTCCGTAACCTGTCTGTCTTTAGTATGTGATGTCTCGTTCGAGATGGACGAGACATCTCGCTTTCACCCGGGGGTCTCGGATTTCTTGAGGGAGTACAACTGGGACCCGATACGACCGCAGACACCACAACTCCCCTTATCGCATGGGAACCGGGGCAGCTGCTCCGTGAGATACTTTGCCTACCTGGAGTACAGGTAGTAACAGCCACCCAGAAGTCCTCGGTGCAGCTACAGGTCGTGACCAGCTCCGCCATATACAGAAGTACATATATGTCACACAATAGTAAAGTATTTTTACTTTAATTATCTCATTTCAATAAAATGAAATCATTGAAAATTTTTTATTTTTACGTCCTCATTTATTGACTTGAAGAAAGAAACTCATTGCTATTTATTGATAAAAGATTTTCTAAAAAAAAAAAAAAAAAGTAACATGTTGAGCTTTGTTAGAGTGTGATCGTTGCAACGCATAAAAAAACGTGATGTCAACATGAAGTGGAATAGTTGTGGAGCAGCTGATCCTTGTCGAGGTCTCGTTGTCTACATTCTAGAAAAAACTTCAGACGGATGCGATCACCAAGAGTAACTTTCCAGAAGTCTCATACCACTAACAATTTCCCAGCAACACGCATCACCCTCACTGCACTCCCAAATCAGCCATTGGTCATTCAGATGGGTATCTTACTGCTCACCACCGTTTTCTAAACATCAACGAAAATAGGCTAAACTGGGATTATTTAGGCTTGCAAAACATACATTCACGTATGTTGCATCTATAAAAACTTTCTTAAAACAAATAACATCACTATAAATTATTCGGAATAATAACGTATGCATTCTTTATTACTACTTATGTATTATTTATTCAGTCGTGTTTAAAACCATATGCACATGTCTTACATGTTAATCCATTAATTCAATTTATTTATTTAAAAACTGCTTTAGAATTACAAATAAATGTCTGTATGTCAACAGCAATAGAGCATAGCCAGAAAAAGTATGATTGAGATGTTTCATCGCAATGTCTTGAACTTCAAATGAAATCTTGTTAAAACCTCTCATAGTGAAAATAATTTTGCATTTTACAAAACATAAGCCATAACAAAATGCTTTTTCATGAAGCACGTGGCACGAAGTTCAAAGGTAACTTGACGCAATCTGTGTTTAAGTTCACCGTTCGATTTAAAACATCACATCAATATGTTTAAGACTCTCAATATTCACGTAATTGCGATATATAGAAAATAGTAACTCTGTGGGTAAAAACAGAAACGACAGAATAACACAAAGCGAGCTTGTATGCGATACTTGTACCTTTGCGTACGATAAATACCACAAAATCCTGCTGTGTCACCGTTACTGTCTTACAAAAACCATGTCTGTGAAGGTCCATTATACATGAAGTTTTCAGAAGTTTTTAACAACCAATCATTCATGAACATATTGATTTTTTTTTTTTTTTTTATATACAATATTGGTTTGTGAAAACCTTAATTTTAGGGTATTTAACGCGGCATATTAAAGAAAATAAAACCATTTTATAAATTATGCAGGAATATAAGCATGTACAGAAAAAATTGTAAAAATGAATTGAGGAAACCTCAAATCAATGAAGAATACATTCTAATAATTTTTAGTGCAGGGAACAGAATAAAAATCTAACAGTCCCAGCAAGGATTCTGACCTGAAGAGAACCTAGGAGATCCAGGTTCGAGTCCTGCGTGGGACAGTTAAATTTTTTTTTCTGTTCCTTTGCACTAAAAAATGTTAAAATTTACGTGGAATTAAATACCACAAAAAAAATTTAATACCTTCTAATGTTCACTTCTACTGTTCTAATATTAACAGCATTGATTAGGAAATAAAAACTCTCAAATTATTATCCTTAATTGCAGGTAGTTCTAAAGAATACAAAAAACAAAAGGAATAATTGATGAACACTGTTAAGTAGTATTTCTTAATTCTTTCTTTAGTTTACAAATAAATGTTGAAAAACATTTTTAACTGCCCTTAATTTTTGTTACATTGGAAATTGGAATCGTCCCCCCTATCAAATCAATTTGTTTGCCTAGTCAAATAAATCTTTGTGAAAACCAAATATTTGACCCAACAGCAACCTGTTGACCTGTCAGACCGACGCACCCGCTAGAGACCTTTGCTGAACGGTACTCGTGCTCCGACAAATCTCAGACAAGGGTTGATAAGGCTTGAAAGTAGTACAGATAGTGTGTGTCAAAGGGGGAGGGTCAAAGCGGTAAGTGGCCTCAAAGGAGGAAATCACCCCGAATCCTATTTTGACAGAGCCTTCTCTTTGATCTTGCCGTGAGAAATTGGGCAGGATCGGCTGTAAGATGTTGGAATCGACTCGCATTGGAGCGACTACTGGGGTGTATATGTACAAAGGACTTGTGTGGGATATGCAATAACAAATCCGCCCCTCTGTGTAATCCAAGCAGATTTCCAATCATTCAATAAAGACTGAAATAAATAAGAGCACACGACCGGATATATCTTATAAGACGAAGAGAACATGAACGTTAAAAGTGTGATCACTAAGTTGAATAACAAGNAAATAATATTTATTATATTATAATTTTGATTTGACAGCCGACATTATGTGTTTGTCATATGACCAAAAACTGGTTTATATTATAGTATAACAGAGCTATTTTATTATTGTTATAGTATAGTATAGCTATGTATAACTAATGGTTTTAACTAAATAGTTCATTTATGTGTTAAAAGTAAGGTCTCTTTTAGTTTTTAAGCATGGCATATGTGTGATAAAAATATCATCCACTGATTATTGATTTAAATAACTCTTTAAAACATGTCTATTGTTTGCAGAATCTATTATAGCTGTGAAATCAAGACATTATAAAATATGATGTTTTGAAATGGTAACAGTTGATTATTGATGTGGACCACAGTTCCACTTAGTAGACAAAATAACATGTATAAATTAGATTGATCTATTTTAATTAATATTTTAAATTTTGGCTTTTATCTACTCCCCACCTCCCCGATCTAATTTATGCTAAAAATTAATTCCTTCATACAAGATTAATTTTTTTTATGTTATTAGAGCAACGGAAAAAAAAACCCTCTCAATATTAACTAAACTTGAATATTTTCTTTGCAAATAATAAAAGTAATTAGCTTCATTAAATGAAGAAATAAGTCCATCCTTAGAACAAAAACAACTTGAAATATATCCTTGGCAAATAGAAGATCTGAGAGTAGACCTCACCTTTGCTAATCATAGTAGAGAGAATACGTACAAAGGAACACATTTGAAACTCTGGTTAAAAGCAATGAAAAAGTACAATGACTGTGAAATATTTAATACAGATGGTTTTAAAACTGGATTCGAATGAGTTATTTGTGAAGGAAAATGTTTTATAGTAAACACTCCCACCACAAACTACTGTGTATTGAGGCACTAATTATTTACCAAAATTACCATAAAAAGAAAATTCTCATCTGCTCTGGATCCCACAGCTCTTTAATTTTTGACTGTAAACCACATCGAGTGCTGCGGACTCAGAGCTCTCAGAGATAAGCACACCATATTCCTAGCCCGTTAATACACACTGTTAAAGTACGAAAGTGACTCCATTAAAAGAGTTCTGCTATTTGTTAAATAATGCGGTATATGCAATGACGTATGATGAATAAAACTATTTGTAACAGCGCTAATAACCTCAGCAGTTTACGCGCGGGGGAAAAAAAAGGACTGGCCATTTTTGGTTAATTTCTTCAGATCATCATCGATAACATAGTTACAAACTATGAAAATATGTATATAGTACAATTTTTTTTTAGAACTTCTGGGTGGTGCATAATTCCTTACTAGCAATATAATTTATAGGACCACAACCTTTTACACCTATACACCATTTGGGTTGGTTTAATTAAGAAAGTTTTAAATTACACAAATAGTAAAAATTGTTCCCATCTTTAAGTAAAATCAGGAAATAAAAACGAATGACAATTATCAAAGGTTAACACTGAATTTGCTAACAATAAGTAATTATTAGTTCCAGAAAAACTGAATTCAAGTTTTTCATTCATTCTTTATATTTTTAAATATCCTGCGCGAATTGTACGACTGAGTTAAAGTAAGTGTGGACAGAAAAATTATATTTACTAACGCTTACGCCGGGTAATAGCTCAAGAGTAAATTTGAAATATGAACACATAAAAAACCCTTGGTTTGAAGAATTGAGATTTGTGTTTCTTACAGAAAACCTTCAACAAAAATAACCTTTAAAGTTAACCTTACCTCATAATCCGTTGAGGCCCTCATATAAAACAGACAACCTCGAACAAAGATATCCATTTTTACTTACCCCATGTAATGATTTATACAGTATAAAGTACAGTCAAATTACAGGGAGAGCTCTGAAAAGTAAATAAATTTCCAATGTGAAATATTATAATTGTGAATTGCTATTGAAGCTTCCATAAAATTTTTTTTCATAGCTAAACTTTAGTTTTATTAATTTAGAGTTTCTAAACTAATTTGACAATGTACGTAATAATAAAAATTATGGGGGGCATAAAATTAAAAATATTCCACTTAATAATACCAAATAATTTTTTTTCTTCTAANATTAAATAACTTTTAGCTACTTTCATCCTTATTAAACATTTACAAAATTCTGAAACTTTTTCATCTTCCCTGTTGTAAAGTAATTTCAGCCGATATCTTCTGAAACTTTTTATTAACTTTCTAATGATAGCAGTTCGGAGAAGAAATATTCTAACTTTATATCTGAGATCCTCATTACTTACAGTATTATAAATTATGAAATTTCTATGAATAGATTATGTACTTCCAATAGTTAGCTAATAGTTGAGGTAATCAATAATTATCAAGTCCTTCCGTTAAAAAAGAATTAATATATTTGAAAACAATCAGACACTAATTTTTTTGGATAAATATGTTTTTAGATTCACCTATGTTTATGGTTGTGTCAAATTAGTGGGTGGTTGTGTGTGTTTCATGTTGTACTTTCCTTCTTTATTTTAGCGTATTATTAAAAAGGTTTAATAGGATGTTGATATTTATTTACATCTCTTAACCAGTATCGTTTTTTTTTTTGTTTTTTTTAAATTATAACAACTTAAACTATGACAACTAAATAATCCCATAAATTTATAGTTTTGGATAATTTCATTTTAATGAAAAACTCAACAAGTCTTACCAGATGACTTATTTTTTAAATAATTCATATATTTCCTTATCATATCAATTGACCTTTAAACTATTTTTTTTTATACAAAATATTTCAATTTCTTGTTCAGTCATGAACATTTGATCCAGGTGACAAAACGTTCCCTTACGCATGATAGCTCTGAAGTATACTTACAATGTAAGCCCGAAACGTTTGGCGATAATTAAAAATATATTCAGCAATTTTGTTAAATTGAGTTCTTTTTTATAAACCTTGTCATAACCCCAACAAATTCTCTACTAAATAAAACCATTTGAACAAAATATTTCTTTCTTTAATAAAAAAAAAACTGTGTTGTTTCATTACTAACTAGTAAGCTAAATATAACGCCCAAAAAGAGAAAAAAAAATTTTTTTTTTTACTCCTACATGAAATTTTAGGGTATCCGAACATCCTATTCGTCCAAGTTCGCCCAATGACGAAATCAAATCCGCATTTGACAGTTTCGTGGCGAATTTCTTCAACTGTCGCCTGGAGAACGTTGACAGACACAAACATTCATGGCGAATTTCTTCAACTGTCGCCTGGAGAACGTTGACAGACACAAACATTCATGGCGAATTTCTTCAATTGTCGCCTGGAGAACACGGTGACAGACACAAACTATACTTTTCGACAATCCAATTTCCCGCCCCTCTCTTTCGCCCTGACGTTCATTTCCCCCCACTGGAACCTTACCTCGAGATGAGATTTTTTATCTTCCATCTTTTTGCAGCTCTCCACGCTCAGGCATTTCAGCAAGTCAAGCTTTGACGAGAGCTTCTCAAGGTCTTCTTGTCTAATGCTGTCCATACTCTCGTTCTTATACTGGCGTTCCTGTATTTCACTTCCTTGCCTCAAACTGTGAATTGATGTTAAAAATTCCCTTAAAAAAAAAAAATTAATAATTAAGATAACCAGATATTCAATATACAGTTTTCAGTAGTAGTTAATTTTTTCTTAAAGCTATTAACAAACAAACCGAACAATTATTCTCAAGACATGGAAAAAGGTCAAGGCATTTTAAATCATTTCAAAAGGTAATAAGATTGGTTAATTATTTACTACACTGACAATTTAAATTTGATTCATTTCCGGGCCTAGGGTTAAAAAGTCCCAGCGGAATAAAGAACACTAGAAACATTCACAAATAGCTTAAATTCAACACAAATATCCTCTGTAAGTGTATTAATTTGGTTTAAAATAGCCATTTTGGTTTACCTATCATACTTGGGCTTAATAAATGTCTTCCTAAAATTTTAGGAACAAGATAATTAGTACTTTTAATAGCAATGTTTAAACTATTGAATGCTACACATCAATTTGTAACGCAACTTTTGAAAAGAGCATTCTGTTTATGATAAGCTAATATTTCGGGCACTTTCAAATTCATTTTAATATTTTACGCTTTAAAATCTGCAAGTTTAAAAATCGATATTTTAGCTTTATTTTGCAATTACTTTATCAGATAAGGAGAAAGGGAGTTTAAAGAGAGACTAAAACAAAGAATATATTTTTAAACAATTAATACAAGAGAATAGAATAAAATATCGAAACTGTCTCAGCCAGGACTCGAACCTGGATCTCCTGCTTCGAGTATAAGACGATGTATTCGTCTTTCTCTGAAGTTAGACTCTCGTTACTAGCTCAGGGAATTTAATAACTTATCTAGCTAGTCTCGGTGGTGTAATGTCTTGATTTCTTTCCCGGATAGCAGGAGATCCAAGTTCGACTCCTGGCGGGGATAGTTTAGATTTTTTATTCTATTCCCTTGCATTAGTTGTTTAAAATGTTTGTGGATTAAACACCACAATTTAAAAAAAATATTTATAAAGAATAACATT
>KZ807302.1:487518-497973 GCA_000696205.2 Oncopeltus fasciatus | reverse complement strand
ACGAGACAAAATTGTACATTAAAATTTATAATTCCATGCAATCTCAATTTTTGTCCGTGATTGCAGTTCTACAGTACAATCAAATACTACTAGTGCTTTCCACAGAATCAAGAAATAAATTCCTTACTGCACAATATCTCGATTTCCTCATAGAACGAAATTCAACTATCAGAGTTAAATCTCTCGGTGAAAAAGTAAAAACATTAAAAGTGGTGTTTATCTACAGTATTAGTTGCAAGACCAATAAATACTAATGGAATTACATAGAACTCCAATAATGGTATTTTTAAATTTAGCAGTCTTTAACTTCTAGGATTAAACACTAAAGAAAAATTTATAAAGAAAAATAATTCTCTACAACTGTTATATGTGAAATACTCTTGAACACAGCACATATTTAACTAGATTTTTTTTTAAATAAAAAACAGTACCTATGTGTAAATAATTGAAGTACTTGATTTTTTTACATTCAATTTTTGTAATCTAAATTTTATGCTTCTGCCTTGCAATTTTTTTATTAACTACTTTTGTTGCAGAAGTATTTTTTAAACTATTAAACAATTAAATTCTTCTAGATTTGCAACATTATTGTTCATTATTTCTTCAAAAATTGGTTAAAATAAAATAGGCATAAGTTTGTTTTTTTGTGTCCAATAACTTTGCTTGATATAGAATGTAAATATCTTACTTAAAGATATAAAACAAAATTTGCATATGCCTAAAATCAAATAGTCAACTATCTCATGCTTCAAGTATTCTTGGACGTAATGAGTATGATTCAAGGCCAGTCCAATTGGTCGATTGGGCTAAATAGTTGTCAGCTGATTAATATTGTCACTCTCCATAAGTCTTGTACTCAAACACAAGTAGTTCTAAAGTCTACCAGCAATGCATATATTTATTTATTATACATTATATTTTGTATATGAACGTCAGTAGCAGCGTAAACTAAACAGGTTCCCCGTCTTTCATTNTATATAACCTTTATTTATATATTACATTCTGTTAAAAATAAATAAAAACTTTTTGTAATTTGATAACAATGTATAATAGAAAATAAATGGCATTAATGAAAGTCACATGAAGAGAGGAGGTGACCAATGTCACGATTCTCAAATTATTTACGGACTATGTCCCCAGGAGGTCACGGGCCATCTTCGTTTGAGCCGAACGGGAGGGTTCTAGGGGTTGGAGTTGGAAGACAAGGTCTGTGCCAGAGGATTTGGATAGAATGGCAGTTTACTGTGAAAAAGGCTGAAGCGGGAAGAAATAAGGTCTTGAACAAAAGGAATATTAAAATCGTGGTGAAGAGAGGAATTGGATATGTAATAGGATGCATTTGCGATTATTCGGAGAGTTTTGGATTGAAAGGACTGGATTCATTGGATGTTGGAAGGCTTGGCGGCACCCCAGATTTCTACTCCGTAAGTCCAGATTGGTCGTAATAAGGTTTTGTAGAGCGTCAGTTTATTTTTAATCGTAAGATTGGAGTTCTTGTTCATGAGTCTGTATGGATGTCCATATCGTCGATTGAGTTCTTATATTTTAATTTTAGTGTGTTCGCCCCATATAAGTCGTGAGTCAAGATGGAACCCAAGGAAACGAACGGAATTTGAATGTGGTAAAGGAATATCGTTAAATTTCACAATTTCAGGGAACTCTTTTTTCCGCAGTTGGAAATTAACTTGAACGCATTTTGCTTCAATGATTTTCATTCTCCATTTGTCACACCATTGTTTGATTTTTTCGAGGTGATCCTGAAGGTTTTTGGAAGCAGTTTTAGAATCGGAATGGGAGGATAGGATAGCTTTGTCATCCGAAAATAGAGCTAAGAGGGTACTTGGATGGGTAGGGATGTCAGCAGTGTACGGGATAAATAGGATAGGTCCAAGCACACAACCTTGAGGAACTCCCCCTTCCACTTGGTAGAAATCGGAGTAATCTAATCCTTGCCAAACCCTAAAGAAATGGTTAGATAAGTAAGACTTAAGGATTAGGTAAGTGTTACTAGGAAGTATGGATTTCAGTTTAAACAAGAGACCACTTTGCCAGACTCTATCAAATACTTTGTAAATACTAATTTTTTTTTTTTTTTATTCTAAATTAAGTAGGTCATTCGAACACCTGAAACTAAATACTTTATATACTATGTAGACGTATATTAAATTAGATAAAAAATGTCTGGAAAATACTAAAAGACTCATGTAACAAGTTTTGAATTTTAATTTGTTAAATTGACTACAGATCTATAATATACTAAAAATATAAGTACAGTCAAATCAATCAAATAATATATTTATATAACGTCCACCACCCTAGACTAATATAAGCAAACTATATTTCAGTTTTTCATTACCGATAGACATAGGTATGATTAAATAACTAATTTAATGTAGAAAGCCGGAGTGTGCAGGGATTGTTAAAAGAGAGATTTCTAAGGGCTGCCTGGGATGTTGAGTGGGAAGGGTAGTAGAAGTGGCAACCTTCGTAGTTACATACTTAAAAATTTACTTTAATGGGTTTTTTTCCGTAAAAACATTATGGAATATAAATTTTAAGAAATTAACTTTTACGTATATCAACTCCAGTAAACTTAAGGCTAATAATAACGAAGACAAACTTTATAAAGTTTGGTCTTTCTAGAAGCCCCTATCCTATTTCAGCCAAAATAGAATTTATTCGACTATTTACAATAGAAATAAATAATGAAATCCGTTTTTAATTTCAAATATAAGGGGGCCCGTCCGATTCTCGAATTTATATCCATCAATATTTTCTTTAATATGGGTTTTCAGAAAAAAGTATTACGGAATGTAAATATTCGAATATTGCTCTTCAAATGTATTATGTTCTACGCCTTTTATTAACGCTAACAATAACAAAGATTATAAGATGTTATATTTAAACCTCTACTTCTCTCCCCTTTGACCGATTTTAGCCACTTACTCATCAGTAAAATCAGAACTTTTATTCAAATAATCAGAAAAAAATTCCTATTTAATCATTAGATGTAAACGCAAAATATACAATGAATATAAAATGAAAATACTTACTATTTATTTGACTAAATTTTTATCAAAAGTATGGGTTACCAATGGGGTTAATCTTAGAGTCTTCCGAGAAGTAAAAAGCACAATCAATTGATGCTTCATGGAATTCTAATATGAAATCAAAAATGGAAGGGTTGACAAATAAGATCCGGAAAAATGGCAATTAGGTTTCGCTGATATTTGTGCCAGTACCGAAAGGAAGATGGAGGCGCCGGAAAAACCATGAGTTCGGCCGGCTTTACATGGGTACCGGGCCATTTAGGTAGAATAGGAGATGAAGAAGTC
Source organism: Oncopeltus fasciatus (assembly GCA_000696205.2). Classification (NCBI taxonomy): domain Eukaryota; kingdom Metazoa; phylum Arthropoda; class Insecta; order Hemiptera; family Lygaeidae; genus Oncopeltus; species Oncopeltus fasciatus. Next base: position 494,638 of record KZ807302.1, on the reverse strand, counting down.
CGGAAGAAAATGATGAAGGAGGAACTAAATGGGACAAGGAGGGTAGGCCGACCAAGGAAGAGATAGTTGGAGGGTGTGGCAGTGGTCGCAGGAGGTCGTCTGTAAGTGCGGAACTGGAAAGCTGTAGCACAAGATAGAGAAATCGGGAAGTGACTTCTAGTGGCGGCCAAGGGATGAGTTGTTACACCGGATAAGTAAGTATTTTTTTTTTAAGTTAGTAATATTTTGGCCAGTATCGACAGGGCTCTTAAGGGAGATAGAACTTGTTCAGTCAGTTTGATTTCAGTGAGACCTCTGTGTCTTTTAAAAAAAAAAAAGTAAGGAATAAAAAGACATGGCGCAGAGTTCTGGAGCCTCGGTGTCTTCAGGGGGCATTGTACTTATCTCGTTCAGGATAACTCCTCCATTATCTCGATAATTACAGCATACATTCATTACAACTCCTCCCATGGGGCTTAATTCATACTGCAGCGCTGCTCAGCACGCGAGGAGACTTTTAGTTCTCAGCGAAGGAATACTTCCTCAGTTGTTTATAACTGCCCAAGAGTTGTCATTCATACGATATACAAACCCAGATAAAACCAAAAATTGACTACTTGACAAAAATTATGTCAATAATTCAAATCATTTATAAATCCCTGAGTAGAAAGGTGAACATAAATGTAATAAACTCTTAACTAACTAATAAGTACTAGTTAGCTACCAGTTACCAGTTATCAGTTACCAGTTACTAGTTGCCAGTTACCAGTTACTAGTAACCAGTTATTAGTTGCCAGTTACCAGTTATCATTTACTAAAATCGTAAAAAATAATAAAGATGAAAACTTTAAAATGTAAAAATGAAAATAGAAAGTTATTGACAAATAAAAATCCAAAATGAATAGTTTTATTAAGAAAGGAAACATAATTCAGGCAAAATTTAATTTTCTATCCTTTATGTTGTGTACCATTTTTACAAAAGTTACCATAAAGATGATACTTAAAAGTCTCACAGGATCTGGGCAATCTAAGCATATTTCCTATGGTTTATTAAAGATGAATATAAATTACAGTAAGTGAAGAATTAAATTTAAAAGCAGTAGAGAACAATTAGTATAAAGTTTCGCCGGCCGGAAAGATAGGGTGAATTCCTCCAATCCTAGCAAATTCGTAAATTTCTTCCCTAATGAGTGTTTTCAGTAAATATGTTATACAACGTAAAAGTTATAAAATCAGATTTTTTACGTATTTTATTTATTTATTTATTAAGAGTCAACCAACAGGAGATTCGCCCTGTGATAGGTGGTCATACTACATACATCATTATTACCATACTTATATTAATGAAGAAAAACAGACTTCACAAGGTACAGTAACTAAATAAAGAAAAATGAAACACTTACTTCATACATAAAAATACACCAAAATGAAAGTATATATAATAAATATTANATCAGATTTTTTACGTATTTTATTTATTTATTTATTAAGAGTCAACCAACAGGAGATTTGCCCTATGATAGGTGGTCATACTACATACATCATTATTACCATACATACTTATATTAATGAAGAAAAAGAGACTTCACAAAGCACAGTAACTGAATAAATAAAAATGAAACACTTACTTCATACATAAAAATACACCAAAATGAAAGTATATATAATAAATATTAAGATAATCTGTAAAAATATATTAAATTAAAAAAAAATAAAGTGATGAAGGATAAAATCAAATCTTCAAATAAATGTCTCAATATTTTCAAGCTCATACTGAAATCTACTAGTACTTTCTTATGTACAGTTTTTTCTTCCGGGTTGGACCGTGTCAATTTGTTGATAGTAGCCGAGCTTTCGGAGTGAATTCTCTATTCAGCCCTGAAGAAGCCATCACAGGATGTGCGAAAGCTCGGCAAATAACAACTACTTGACACGGTCCAACCCGGAAGATGAAATGGTAAATACATCTGACAACCGTCGAAGCCTAAGTGAACATAATACTTTCTTGTTTAACTTCTTCCAAATTACCGAAATTTTATTTCCAGCCATTTGATATGCCATTGCAGTATTTATCTGAGCTAAGTTCAGTTGAACGAATCATGATAATCTATTTTTCCGAGTCAATAGAGAAATTTAAAATTTTACCTCATGAAGTGCAGCTGGTCGGGGCCTAGCTCGTGGGTGGAGTAATTACTGGGCATCTTCCATAGGCCGAAATCCCCCAGAGACTCTTCTGTCCCACAAGCCACGTCGGCTATTTCTTGTTCCGCTACCGCATGGCTTGAATCCCGTTTGCTTTCCTACGTAGAACAGATTCGAAGGAGTACAGCGGGTAAAGATGTATCCAGAGATATATGAAAGGTGACCATTTTGGAGGGGAGTGGGGCGGCCATAGGTTATTCTGAAGTCTGAACATTGTATCAGAATTCTCTCAGATGAGGAATGAAAAAACAGTCCCAGTGTGCAGGCCTTAGCCATAAGTGGAAAGACTTTCTACGGTTGTCTTTAATTCACAGTATACTAGATAATTCTATCCATTCTATCAGCCTGCTTTTAGCAGGTTTCCCCGTAGGGAATTCAAGCTATTCGCGATGGTTTCATGTGTAAGTGTGTGTGCGCGCGCTCTCTCTCTAGTGCCTACAATTTTAAAAATAATAGAAATTAGGTATTTCAGTTTATTTCAAAAACTGTTAAATAAGTTCGTTAATGAATAAAATCTGTCGAGGTGGAGGGAAAGGGGGTTTTAGAGAAAGACCAAAATTTATAATCTTAATGTATTTGTTATCATTAGCATTAAGAAAAAAAATTAAAGAACAAAAAAATAGAGTATAGTGTAACTTTATGACATGTAGAATTTAAAAATAATAATAATTAGAAATGTAATTTTGATTGTTGGGCGGGCCTCTTATTTTTAAAAATATTGAAACCAAAGTCGGTATACAAGCTTTTTATTGAAAGCTATTATATAATTAGTTTTTTGGTGGAAATCAGATGAGAGGAACGAGGGGTTTAGAGAAATACAAAAATTTAAAATATTGATATTTCTTTTAAATTAAAGCACTATTAAGCACTCAATGAGTGCCAAATTTAATATCCGTAACATTTTAACAAAAAATACTTATTGTGGAAGATATTTACAAATAATATTACAATGGTTGAGAACTGGATGTTCTAAAGAGTACAACAGTGTTTGCCCGATCAATAAAAATGAAAAATAGAATTGAAATGACTAACTGATTTCACATTTATTTCACTCTCTTTTGAGGCACCATCATAGAAAAAAAAAAAAATTAAAACTACATCTATTGTCCAAAGTTACAATATAACAGAATCAAAAATATAATTTGTTCAAAATTATTTAATTTTGAAATATATATGTTTTACTAAATTTGAACGGATCGTTCATGATATTCAAAATTCTATTGAGAAAGTCCATCAGGCAAGAGCTGTATTATCTAAATCCTTTCATATTTCGTTAAACAAAATAATAAAAATATGTTATATATAAACAAAAGTGTGCGAGGAAAGTGGAGAGTACGACGAGCGTAAATGGTATAACCACTAAAGTTAGCTCTAGACTGACCGGTAGGAAGAGTGGGGGAAGCGCTCATCTGTCGTAGTTGCATTCCTAAATTTCCTCCTTAACAAGTGTTTTTTGTAATAAAAAAAAAATTATAGATAACAAGCGTAATAAAATTACTCTTTACCCTTCCATAATATTTATATGTGCCATAATACGTAAGTTTTTTTTTCTATTCAATATAAACCTAAATTAAATTGATTCAAGGATTAGCAATGAAAAGTCTAAATAATAATTTGGTTTTTGATATATTAAAAATAAGAGGAGCTGCCCAACATTCTATATTATATTCTTAAAAAAAAGCGTTTTCGAAAAATATTATTAAATAAACCAATTTTAGTTTAGCATNTTTGAAAAATTACCTAAATTAAAGTTCTAATAAAAAATCCAACATTCTTTACGTGCGCGCCAGTACAGAATAAAATATAAGCCAATATAAAAATAATTCTAATAATTTTAAGAAATTGGGAATTTATCGAAAATGTATATGTGATATCTAGGAAGAAAAAGATAAGTTTTAGGAATAAGACATACACGAAATCTCTCTAATACACAATTTATTTGGATATAAATAAATAAAAAGACTCCTTATATTCCCTAATATAGTAATAATAACATGGAATAATTATATTAGATTATCTGAAAAGATGAGTGAATTAAGTGTTGTATGTGAAATGTTTATATGTTATGGTGGCCATGATTGAGGGGGTGAAAAGTATAAAAAAATAGAACTCTTTCTGACAATATTTAAAATAAGTATTATAATTACATTCAAATATATAAAATTCAATATAGATCATTACGTTACTTGATACCATGTAATTATGACATTTATTTAATGATGACTCAAATAAACAATAACAAAATTCCATCACACAGGAGCTGCATCAGCGAAGCAGACTTCCTTATTTTCACAAAATATAAATGTATATAAGTGTAAAGAGCTTAAATAAGCTCAATGATCAAATGATCATAGAGGTTGGTGGGAGAAATTATTGCAAAGGGTAACTCTGGAATGTTTGAGAAGTGTAGGGGATACCCTTAATCTTCTTAGTTACATCCTTAAATATCCACACAGATATGCGTTTCTCATAAAGAATTTATGTAACATAAATGTTAGGAAATTAATGAACAATACATTTCTTCAAAGCACCAGTAGTAAATATAATTTGTTTTCCTTATAAGGTTGTTATTTTGTTTATAGATTTCGGTAATCCTCTAAGACTCCCCCATATTTAATTTTAATAAAAAAATATGTATTCAATATTTTACAATAGAAATTATAAATTTTTTAAAATAAGCCGTAGAGGAAGAAATATTTAGAGGAAAACCAATATTTAAAATCTTAATATCTTCATTTTGAGAGTGTTGTCAATGGTCACCTTCTCCGCTCAATCGATTGTCATTGAATGTTATTTTCATTGTGCTCTTTGTTTTTTCATTGTATTCAAATTATAAAATGTTTATATTTTTATTTTAACAGAACGCTAAAAAAAATATAGAACAAAATAGATGTAAAATGTAAATTATATTCAAAAAATAAGAAATTCACATTTATTTTTTTTATTTTTATAAATCTTTATTTATTACATTCTGTTACTTAACATCTTAACATATTATGAAAGTAATTTCCAGTGTTGGAAGGACCCTTCTAATTCTATAATACAGAAAACAAAGTTGTTATTTGAAGGCTTTTCATTCCAAACCCTTGTAATAATTCATATTTAATTTACAACAAATGAGGAAAAGCAGGGGTTTTAAAGCGAGACCAAAATTTACAATCTTAATACCTTTGTTGTTTTAAGATTTATTAAAACGTTTATCAAATACGTGTAGTAGGTGTAAAGTACTAAAAGCTCTTGGTTGACTTGATAATTTTGGTTTCTAGTTAATAGGGTCGAAGAGTGTTTGATTGTGAACAACAATATGCTAAATATCAAATAGTCAGAATTTCAGGGGGATTTGAGTAGGTAGGTATTTATTAAATTAAATCATGCTCATGTAATGATCGTATGGTGTAATTAATAAAGACCTTCAGCTAAATTTGGTGTAACAGTGAATTGTTGATGATAACGTCTGATAACGTGGAGATTTTAGTGCTTATTTAAGAGAAATCATGACGACTGCGACAGTAAAATTTAAAATAACTGGTTTTTTTTTTGTCCGTACGCCTTAGACGAAATATCTATAAACCGCTGTACCGTTTTATTGAAATTTAGGATTAAGGTTCTATGACATTATATTAGAATTTTTTTTTTCATATTTTCATTGGTTATGTTATAAGTTTAGAGTTAATTTGTCTTTGGGAGGGAGGGAGTTTTGACGGAGAATTAGAATCTGCCCTCTCTTATTTTATTCTATTCATGTCTATAACCTACTTCACAACAGCTATAAATATTGTCCCAAAAATTGTTTTGAACGATTTGATCTTTAATGGAACCTCTTTGATCATAAGCTTGTGATGGAAGGTGTGTGTCAATAAGCGAATTTCGTTGAGGAATGTGTTGCGGTTTTATTGGTTTATATATATAATATCAGTTATAATAATATATATTAAAATGTGAAGAGACCAATATGAAGAACTAAATTTCTTTTGAGAAAAATCTGCTGAATTAATAATGCTAGCCACTGGTTGCTTGATTACTTTTTAAGTAAATTGTTTTAATTACTCTTCAAATATAAAGTATTTAATATAGCCTTTTCTTTTAAAAGAGAATTAAAAAAAAGAGAGAATCAATTTAAAAAAGAAAACCAAAAAAACAGAAAGAATATTTGGAAGATTCAGAAAGCCCTGCAATCTGATTTGAGAAAATCAAACCGTTAATGCAAATAATCTGTCACGTGGAATCAGTGTGAGCATAAGAAATCCTCAGAATAGTACTTATTTAGTATGTGTACTTAAAATACTAATTTCAGATAAACTCCACTATTATATAATACATTTTCTAATTGCACCGTTATTTTTATTTTTACTTGTTTTATTTTTTTTTTCCATATCTCAAAAATTTGATTTTTTTTAAATTTGGCCTTTCTCTATCTCCCCTTCCCTTCCATCCCGCCCAACAGATTTCTGCCATGATACATCCAAGGGTTAGTAAAAATGGATTAAATGCGGAAAAATTACAATTTGGGAAAGGCCTTTGAGTAACCGGCGTAACCTGCTCTAGCTTGATTACGCCATTGTGATGTATTTAAATTAAATCCTTGAGGAGACATAAGGAACTCTGCCCCCCTTGAAAATCATTTTGTTGGCTGATATAGCAGATCACTAAGGAAGGAGCAGTATTTTTGTCAATATTTTGAGCTTCTTCTAAATGGAGAAAACTTGGAGAATTTTTTCAAGCATTGTGTCATATATAGGACGAACATATGAGTAACTTCATTGTCTTTTGCAATCAAGCATTACAATAATAACCGGTTTCACTAGTGAAGTTTAGAGTCAGTAGTTGCTCTTGAAAAAACATTCATAAATGAAAAAATATTTAAAAAGGAAAGTATAAAATTTTCCTTTATATAATATCTAGCTGGTGGAGGTTCTCAATCAAGGGTGGGTGAAATAAA
>KZ807302.1:469901-481103 GCA_000696205.2 Oncopeltus fasciatus | reverse complement strand
GTATTTACCGTTTCTTCTTCCGGGTTGGACCGTGTCAAATTGGTGTTATTTGCCGAGCTTTCGCACATCATGTGATGGCTTCTTCAGGGCTGAAAAGAGAATGAGAGTTGTAAAAGAGAGATTTTTAAAATCCAGGTGGTATATAATTACCATATTTTATACACCAGGTGGTGTATAATCCCGGCGCGGTCTGGTCCATGGGCGAAGCCTGCCTTCCCATTGGTTGGCAAGAAACTGTGTTCTGGCGGCTGGTCTCTGGAGTAGTCAGGTAGCTGGTCACTGATTGGTTGGATTCTCTTGTCGATTAGCGCTGGTTTCCAGTTTTTGCTCAGTCTGTATCCGTCTTCTCTGTTGATATTCTTCGGATTCTTGGTTATTTCGATGGCTTCTCTGATGGTTCGCCGATAGTAGTTGCTTTCCCGGGCCAGTATTGAAGCGTCTTCCAACCTGGAAGAAGAAACGGTAAATACATCTGAAGACCGTCGAAGCCTACGTGAAAATCTAATGGATGTCACTAAGAAGTTGCTATGCTTGACTGTTCTGTGTGATGACGTACACGCACTCTGGGGCTATTATATCTCGGTGGTCGACCACTGGCATGAACAATAATTTCTCACAAGGTATGGAGGATTCCATTCCTCGGAGTGCGATCTCTGATCTCCTTCTTTCTTCTTCGTCGATTAGTAAGTTGCTGAAAAGAGCGTTTTACGCAACCTACGGAGTAAAGATGGGAAAGTCTAAGGGAGTTGTTGTTTTAGCGTATAATTCATTCACTTCATCTGAGCTAGTCCACTGGAAATATGCAACTTGCAAACTGCTTGAAAGTCGTACATCGGTGAGAACACCAAGATATATTATTTCGTCTTTGCTCATAGGAGATTTTCGCTTCAAATAACTACTGGAGCAAGGTCAATAACGGTTAATTTATTTTGCAACCACTGTGGCCATAAATGATAAATTTGTATTTCAAAGGGTTTATATTTAGAAAATATTGATTCAAATAGCTGCAATAATTCGTCATTTATTAAATATATATGTAAATTAACACGTCTGAATCACTTTGAAAGCAAATGTGTTAGCCATGGGTATAAATCATGAATTTAGCCAAAAAAAAATTAGAGATATATTTTATTAATAAATAGTTCAAACATTAGCGTTGATAAAGTGAAACCTTGTATGGATACCTACATTTACATTTTTGAATTTATAGATTAATCTATTGTATGTAGTCGGCTAAGACCTATGGGTTTATTATTTATTATTGAAATATACAAGGTGTGGCTATTAAGTAATAAGTCTATTGCTCTAAAATATTTTAATTTAAATGTATACATATTTATTTTTTATAACATGCAATATACATGCGAATCTTCCATTGTTCGAAACAGTGGTTGAAGTCTTGTTATGTGAGCTCCTGTATGATGCGTGCAGCTTTTTCTTTCTCGGCTTTAACGGACTTAAATCTTGACGGTTAGATCAAACCAGATGACCGACCTTTTCGATATATTCATCCGTTTTGGACGTGGAAGGGAGGACCCAGGCGGTCATCATCTCCAACGTCTTCTCGGACATCTTGGAAACGCCTGAACCACTCAAAACTCGAGCACGTGATAAACATTCATCGCCATAAATTTCCTTTAATGAACGATAATTTCAGTAGGGGTCTTATCTAATGTCGTGTGAAAATTCACGACGTTTTCGGCAAAATTAAACGAACACCTCCTTCGAGTACAAGACGAAGTTCTCGCCTTTCTCGTGGGTTAGTCTCTCGCTAGTTTAGAGGGAATTGAATGAGATAACTAGCGCGTCCTGGTAGCACAACTGGTAAGTGCACCGGCCCGGATAGCAGGAGATCCAGGTTCGATTCCTGGCTGGGAGAGATAGATTTTTTATTCTATTCCCTCTCATTAATTGTTTAAACGAACACCTCTTAGATAAACGAAGGTTACGGCAAGACTGATTTCTAAACAAACACGGGAGGCGCTGGAATCGAAAGAGAAGGCTTTACACTGCACAGCTGTCGGTCGCTGATGCGTACTTCTTCTGTAGCAACGTCAGTCTCGTTATTTAATAGCCATATTGCATCTCAGCATTTCCTTTAAGTTTTATCCTGTCTACAATAAATTTAATTCTGTCTTGATATATAGGGTACTTCTGCCTCCCTGTACAGGTAAACTTATGTCCGCCATTTGTGAATATCAAATTGACAGTAGTTACTGGTGAGTGACTGGTGAAAAAGTTGTGTTAAAATGTAACGGCTTTAAATTTGAAATTTAAACATTTGTGTGGGGCGCCAGGTTAGCTCAGGCGATCCGTTCGGGTCTCGCAATCCTGACGCCGCGGGTTCAAATCCCGCCCAGGTCAATCTTTTATTTATAATATAGAAGCTTGTCCTGAGCCACGGGTGTTTAAAATGGGGTGGCAACCTGTAGATAGCCCCTCCCTCCAATGACCCTAAGTGGTTGCAAGGGAAGATAACACACCAAAAAAAAAAAAAAAAACATTCGTGTATCATATAAGTTTGTGTTTCTCAATATATTTACTTTGAAGTCTAATAGTAAGAAAGCCGTGTAGAATTAGAGAGTATAAGAATCTAAAGTATTCAGAACTTTGTGTATATCTAATTTTTGGAGTCCTGTTCACGACGGCCAGTAGTCATAAATTGTATCTGTCTCTAGCAATCCACTTACAATATAATGCACAATGGCATAAATACGAAAGTACTCTCCAAACATTTCAAAATTATAGAATATTTGAGGAAACAGGGAAGAAGTAAGAGAGAAGGAGAGAAAGTGGGGGAGAGGAAAAATTTTCTTTACAATGTTGCATTAATTATTAATCATTTTATATTAATTAATTACTTGATATGCATAAATATTTTGTAATGCCTTAAAGTAAATTTGTGATATCTATTATTCTACATCGCATGTTAAATAATGAATTTCATTACCTACGCTAACTTTAAGATGTAAAAAGAAACTTGAAGTGACGTTGTGTAAAGACTTGTGATATTTATCGAATTTTCTTCATAATTTAAATAACTTACATTTATTAGATAATTTCAATAATTTTTGTTTAATAGTGAATTTCTATAACTAAACTTGCAATAGTGTGCAGTAAATAAAAGACGTAACATAAAATAATGTGACACTTAGCGAACTAATTGAGATTTTATATTGTTATTGTATTTTAAAGATTTTATTTAATGGCAAAATTTCTTAATAAAGCCCTCATTAATGATAAGTTGGTATTTTGCTTATATTATATTATACCAAAATCAATTGCTTGTTTATCTAAGAAGAAATCTCTTAATACGCATATGTATATATATATATTNAATTAATTTATCTACCACTCAGAAGTTTTTAGATCCAATATGCCATATATTCAGGAACTCTTCAATAAGGTTGCTACCTCCACAGATAGCAGGCTCTTACTTAAAGCAACCCATGGAAGTAGCAGCAATATTTATTTAATATATAGCTTTTGAGAATAGCCCATTAGTATCAACTCAAGTATTAATTTATTGAACCCCTATTAGAGCTGTAAAAAAATTAATATGTCTACATGGGGAGTAAACATTTTATTATTTCATAATAAAATAATCTGACTTAACTAATATGAAATCAAAGTTTTTAGAAATTGAAAATATTTATCAGTTAGGCTAATGTTTTGTTGAGGCCATTTATTTATCTTTAATTTAATTAGAGAAGGAGTTTGATTACACTATTACTATCAAGTCTTAGCCCTCTTGAATAATATTTAAAAAAATATTAAAAAAAGGCTCAGGAGGATATGCATGTTAAGAATATATTTATTCTGTACCCACGGCACACAAGATAAGGTGTGTGGACAACAAAAGCATAGAAAAAAAAAACTGTGCATTGTGAGTATTGAACTAGGTACCTTTGGCTCTCCTAAGCCATTCTAGCTAATGAAAGACATGGACTAGTGCATCTTTTAAATTTTCAAAATCCCCAGCACTGAAAGGGAACAATAGATTGGCAAAATTTAAGACTAGTTAATGTCAGTATATTTCCAATTACTGTGGTTTTAATTTTAACAAAGTGACTAAGATCTTTCTCTTAGTGGAACCTGTCCACTAGGGAGTGAGTCCACCAGGTGACAGACGGAAGACACCTCCTTCGGATATCACATGGAGGGGTGAACTCCCGGAGCTCTGTAGACCAACTGATACCCAGTGCTGGGGAGGGGAGGGTTATAGCCCAGCCACCTTTTCCCCTGGGGGGATCTAAATATTTGGGAGACCAGTTGTCCAGATGATATGGGATCTCTCCTGCTGGGCTAATCACTTACAGGGGAGTACAACTAATCCATAGCAATACAGTAAACAGCCTCAGATATGGACGGAGTAGAAGGAAACGACCCAGCATAGAGAAGGATATTTGACTAGGAACCTGGAACATAAGATCACTAACCACAGATCTACATAGGACCAGGCTCCTAGCCAGGAACAGAAATGAGGCGCAATCCTGGCTTTGCACAAGGGGACAGTGAAAGAAGAAGAAGAAACTAAGATCTTTTATTGCTATATATTATTTTTTTTCTTTTAATAATAAGCAGGAACAGAAATGAGGCGCAATCCTGGCTTTGCACAAGGGGACAGTGAAAGAAGAAGAAGAAACTAAGATCTTTTATTGATATATATTATTTTTTTTCTTCTTCGTGCGCACTACAAACCACAGCATAATATAAATGAATAACATAATTATAAATTAAATCCTCGACACGTGCTGTTAGAAACGTCACAGTTCGTGCGACGAAATAAGGGTCTCTAAACTTGAGAACTTTGCTAACTTTGCCAGTCAAATCCCTTTGGTGTTCATTAAAAAAAAAACCCTAGTCAATCCCACAACCAAATGTCCACTCTAGTGGAAGTTTTCAAGCGCACATAATATTTTCTGAATGAAAACTCTGGTGCAAAGTGTAGTCGCCAATTATTTTTCAAATTTTAAATATAAATATTCAAGGACTAGTTTAGTAAAACAGTCTTTTGTTTATCCCCTTCCCGCGCGATGAATTTTTGTTTTATTTTTATATATTTTAAGTCTTTTCACTTTTAATTATTTTCTGCTTTCAAAAATCATAAAACTTTGTTTAGACAAAACTTTATAATTAAACTAGGTGATAAGTTTTTTTTTTTAAATGTATCAAATTTAAATTTTATTTTAGGAGTTTTCTACTTCTTTTCTTAATAGTCATTAAGTTGTCACACTTGATTCTGTGTCATGTGTTTAAACCTTTATATTTCTGCCTTCATATTTATATTTAGACTGAATCTTTTTGAAAAATAAATTAGATAAGTCATCTAAGTTCAGTGCATGACAAAAGTAGGTCCTTTTGGTCATTATTAGCAAGGTTTGAAAGCTTGTTAATTCAAAATTCAATCTTTCATACTTAACTGAGATATTTGCCCTGGGAAAATTTTCCCTTTGAGTTGTTAATCTTCAGAGAAATAATTACCACACCTTTGTTCTGTGAGAGCCTTCAGGAGTAATGGCCTCAAGGTTCCCACAAGAATGGCTCTGGAATTTTTGAGAATTCTTAGTTTAATATTTATTTTAGTAAATATGTTTGCATTGTTTTCATAAAAGTTTTAATAATTTGATAATAGTTGATATATCTGTTTCTGATCACACCTCTGTGCCACTAATCATAATCATTTATTTCCAAGCCTATGCTAAGATATTTATTGGAGTGTATTTATTCTTTTTTTTCTTCCACTAGAGTCAATATACTTAATATTACTGTATTTTTTCATTAATATTTGTAAATTATTGTGATCATCTTTTCACTTTATAAATTAATGTCTTTTTTACTTTATGAGGCTTGAAATAATTTTGTAAGATGTACATGACCATTCTTGTAAACACATTTCCAGTTTAATTAGTCATTAATATGGAATAAAACAAAACTAACAAACCTACCTACTATAGTTTCGTGATTTATTTTAAGCTAACTATTTTTAATTTATATTCAAATCATACAGTATTTTATAATAATCATTTGTCATTAAATTATTATTATTGGAGTAAGAAGGTAGTTTTAGTATGAAATGCTTCTATAAATAGTATAATTAGCAGATAAACAAACATGCTGTTAATAGTTATTTGTAGTATTAGTTCTCTGTGGCATATACATATGTAGGTAAAATCTAATTGACACAAGTTTTAATTTTTTCTATGCTTGTATTATTAGCACTTAAAGATTTTATTATTTAATTATAGTACAAGATCTTATTATTTTACTATAAAATAAAATTTGTGATAGAGAACATGCCAGTTGTTTTTATGTGCAAATAAATTGTTAAAGAATATGCATTTTATAGGTTATGACTAATATTAAATTAATAAAATTACAGCAATTTTATAGGAAATCAAGCTATTCATATTGGTTTTATTACCCGACCTTTCTTAAAACTTTAATTTATTTACATGATCCTTCAAAAAATTAATATAAACACACACACACCCATTTATATATATGTATGTATTGTATTATATATCTGTTTTTATTCTAGCAGCATCCACATTTTTTTTTTTTTTTAAATAAATCAAATTAAGTATTAATGATTTTTCTCTATCGTCACCCAAATTTGAATTTACTAAATATCTTACACCATTTTTGATATTCATGAAAAATAAAAGTAGCAAAACAATATTTTTAATATTATTCTTTTAAAAACAATATTAATAACTTTTCCATTCTCTTGAAAAATCTGTTCTACTTTCATAGGCTAATTGATATTTATTAAGGGTATATCCTAATACTTGTATTAGGGCTCTCTGAGAAGCCTTTTCAATTATTCTTTATTAGACCTGAAGTTCTGATTAGTTCCATTGGCATATGGAGCAATTAACTTTCTTCAGCAATCACACATAATACAGAGTATATGCTTATTTATTAAGAAGTTTTATTATATTTATTTAAACAGACATAAATTTTTTTAACTTTAAATTTTTCTGTAAAAATTTGGTTGAAAAAGTTTGGGTACCAATCTATCTATTCCTGAACTATATTTTCATATAAAATATGGTCAAAATGAAATGAAAGGGAAGGAGGGCTCTGAAAAAGTACTATTGTCATAACATCGTTGTAATTTGTAGTATTACAATGTTTTATATAAAGTAATTGTAAATTTTTTTTGTTTTAATAGTTCACAATATTTTATCAAAACTACTTATTAAGAATGATATTTAACAATCTAACTGGGAGGTTTGGTCAGTCCTCTTGACAGAATGGAAAAGTTGTGCCATAGCAAAATGTTATAAAATATAATAAAGTAATTTTCTCATTAAGTTCAATAAAATTTTTCCAACAAGTAAATACTAAAGAAGAATTTAAGAATGGACTTACAACAGCTTCCTCTCTCTCCTTCCTTGAGATTAGTTTTATATTATGATTTAATTAATTTAAATAAAATTAGTTATATCAAATTTATACATATTATCATACTATTATTTTTTTCCTCATTAGACATTGTAATTACCATCAAGTAAATGTAATTCTTTTTATATTTTTTTGTTCAGTTTCAGACTTGAATTACAATGGAAGAAAATAAGGCAAACCTTCAACCATATTCTGAACTGCTCATGAAAAATGCAATGCTTGATTGCAAAGTTCTTGAATATCAAGCTATGATAAAATGTAAGCATGTTTTATATTTAGGTACACATATTTATAAATTAAATAATATTTTAGTTGGAAACTAATTTTAGTATTCACATATTAAATATTAATTTATTAATTGTGGGTACTTTCATAATTATTGATCTCTTCCTCAGAACTGAAATCACCTGCTAAAAAAAACTAGTAAAAAAGTCTTTCTACTAATGTTCTTTTTCAGTTTCCATAAAAGTGTATATGTGTGTGTGTGTCCATATATATATATATATATATATATATATATATATATTTACACCTACTTGATACTTGTAGGTATCAAGACCAAGATACACGAAGCCCTCCTTATTATTAAAAAAATCCTTCCATCAGCTCACTACTACAACAAAAACCCTTATGTACAGGAAAGCACCCACCCTCCAAGATATACTGAGCAGAAAAAACTGTCTGTCAAAATCCTTACAAATCTACCTATAAAAGGTACTTGGCCTTGTAAAAAAAAAGCAGATGCTTATCCTGCCTAATTATAAAACTGGCAAAACGTTGTCCAGTATCAATATCTACTTAACATATAAGATCCAAAACTCATCAACATGCACATCCAAAAATTGTGTATACCTGCTTCAATGCAATTTTTGTTTTGCTTTTTGCACAGGGAAATGTACTCCGCTCCTAAATATCAGAATTAATAACCACAGAGAATTCTGTTCAAAACCACAGTCCCTCCTTCCCATAGTAAGGCATGCTTGGAGTCATTTAATGTGTTGTTGTGTCATCATTACATTTTCCAAGTTCAAGTGATTGAACAACTTCCCGATAAGGGTTCAGATTTGCAACTGGAGACGAGAGAGTGCGCCTACATCCACATTCCCGAAGCAACTACAAGACCTGGCATCAATTGCTAATAATAGGAGGATTAGGTTAATCCCAATCATCTTTCCCTTCCTTTGCGTCCTCTACGCAGTACCAGTCTCTCTTTCCTCCTCACTGACAAAGGGCAAGAAATCCCCAAAAACTTTGCTGTTTGTATTATTTTTTTTTGTGTGTGTGTGTTCACTGCACTTTTTATCCCACCTGTTNGAAAATAAGTATGAAATCATACTTTTAATGATTACTTCAATAATAACAATGAATTAACAACAAATTGGATGTATTTACTGTTTCTTCTTCCGGGTTGGACCGTGTCAAATTGTTATTTGCCGAGCTTTCGCACATCATGTGATGGCTTCTTCAGGGCTGAAAAGTGAATGAGAGTTGTAAAAGAGAGATTTTTAAAATCCAGGTGGTATATAATTACCATATTTTATACACCAGGTGGTGTATAATCCCGGCGCGGTCTGGTCCATGGGCGAAGCCTGCCTTCCCATTGGTTGGCAAGAAACTGTGTTCTGGCGGCTGGTCTCTGGAGTAGTCAGGTAGCTGGTCACTGATTGGTTGGATTCTCTTGTCGATTAGCGCTGGTTTCCAGTTTTTGCTCAGTCTGTATCCGTCTTCTCTGTTGATATTCTTCGGATTCTTGGTTATTTCGATGGCTTCTCTGATGGTTCGCCGATAGTAGTTGCTTTCCCGGGCCAGTATTGAAGCGTCTTCCAACCTGGAAGAAGAAACGGTAAATACATCTGAAGACCGTCGAAGCCTACGTGAAAATCTAATGGATGTCACTAAGAAGTTGCTATGCTTGACTGTTCTGTGTGATGACGTACACGCACTCTGGGGCTATTATATCTCGGTGGTCGACCACTGGCATGAACAATAATTTCTCACAAGGTATGGAGGATTCCATTCCTCGGAGTGCGATCTCTGATCTCCTTCTTTCTTCTTCGTCGATTAGTAAGTTGCTGAAAAGAGCGTTTTACGCAACCTACGGAGTAAAGATGGGAAAGTCTAAGGGAGTTGTTGTTTTAGCGTATAATTCATTCACTTCATCTGAGCTAGTCCACTGGAAATATGCAACTTGCAAACTGCTTGAAAGTCGTACATCGGTGAGAACACCAAGATATATTATTTCGTCTTTGCTCATAGGAGATTTTCGCTTCAAATAACTACTGGAGCAAGGTCAATAACGGTTAATTTATTTTGCAACCACTGTGGCCATAAATGATAAATTTGTATTTCAAAGGGTTTATATTTAGAAAATATTGATTCAAATAGCTGCAATAATTCGTCATTTATTAAATATATATGTAAATTAACACGTCTGAATCACTTTGAAAGCAAATGTGTTAGCCATGGGTATAAATCATGAATTTAGCCAAAAAAAAATTAGAGATATATTTTATTAATAAATAGTTCAAACATTAGCGTTGATAAAGTGAAACCTTGTATGGATACCTACATTTACATTTTTGAATTTATAGATTAATCTATTGTATGTAGTCGGCTAAGACCTATGGGTTTATTATTTATTATTGAAATATACAAGGTGTGGCTATTAAGTAATAAGTCTATTGCTCTAAAATATTTTAATTTAAATGTATACATATTTATTTTTTATAACATGCAATATACATGCGAATCTTCCATTGTTCGAAACAGTGGTTGAAGTCTTGTTATGTGAGCTCCTGTATGATGCGTGCAGCTTTTTCTTTCTCGGCTTTAACGGACTTAAATCTTGACGGTTAGATCAAACCAGATGACCGACCTTTTCGATATATTCATCCGTTTTGGACGTGGAAGGGAGGACCCAGGCGGTCATCATCTCCAACGTCTTCTCGGACATCTTGGAAACGCCTGAACCACTCAAAACTCGAGCACGTGATAAACATTCATCGCCATAAATTTCCTTTAATGAACGATAATTTCAGTAGGGGTCTTATCTAATGTCGTGTGAAAATTCACGACGTTTTCGGCAAAATTAAACGAACACCTCCTTCGAGTACAAGACGAAGTTCTCGCCTTTCTCGTGGGTTAGTCTCTCGCTAGTTTAGAGGGAATTGAATGAGATAACTAGCGCGTCCTGGTAGCACAACTGGTAAGTGCACCGGCCCGGATAGCAGGAGATCCAGGTTCGATTCCTGGCTGGGAGAGATAGATTTTTTATTCTATTCCCTCTCATTAATTGTTTAAACGAACACCTCTTAGATAAACGAAGGTTACGGCAAGACTGATTTCTAAACAAACACGGGAGGCGCTGGAATCGAAAGAGAAGGCTTTACACTGCACAGCTGTCGGTCGCTGATGCGTACTTCTTCTGTAGCAACGTCAGTCTCGTTATTTAATAGCCATATTGCATCTCAGCATTTCCTTTAAGTTTTATCCTGTCTACAATAAATTTAATTCTGTCTTGATATATAGGGTACTTCTGCCTCCCTGTACAGGTAAACTTATGTCCGCCATTTGTGAATATCAAATTGACAGTAGTTACTGGTGAGTGACTGGTGAAAAAGTTGTGTTAAAATGTAACGGCTTTAAATTTGAAATTTAAACATTTGTGTGGGGCGCCAGGTTAGCTCAGGCGATCCGTTCGGGTCTCGCAATCCTGACGCCGCGGGTTCAAATCCCGCCCAGGTCAATCTTTTATTTATAATATAGAAGCTTGTCCTGAGCCATGGGTGTTTA
>KZ807302.1:444587-465443 GCA_000696205.2 Oncopeltus fasciatus | reverse complement strand
TATCGAGGTGTGGCTATTAAATAACGAGACTATTGCTGTAAAGTCTTATACCATATTAAAATAATTTTTTTTTTAAATTATAGTCCTATTTTCTCTATTTTAAGATGGACCAAAATTTAAAATCGTTATATCTTCATAATTATAAGCATTACAAAAAAATATTAGAAAAAAAAAAGTTTATTTTGTAATTTTATTGCATTAATTTTCTTTAACATATGAAAGAAATGCATATTATGAAATATATTTACTATTGTAATTTTGAGTGTTGGGCTGGTTCACTTATTTTTAAGATATAGAAGCCAAATTTAGTATTTAGTTTTATTATTGTAAACTTCTAAAAGAATTAATTTTGATTGGACTTGAAGGGGGAGGAAATGTGGGAAAGGAAAGGCGAGTTTGAAATTTATAATCGTAATATCTTCATTATTATTTGAGTTATGTAAAAGTTTTTTGTTTTTTTTCTGATTTCTAATAGTTTTTTTGTAAAACATCTTTACAAAAATGCTTCTTAAGGAAGTAATTTACGAATAACTATTATGAGTGCACCTATCTTCTTTCATGGCCAATCTTGAACAAAGCTTAGTGATCATACCGTTTAAGCTTATTGTTCTCTCTAGCTTATAAATTAAATTTTGTCATTCACTTTTATTTATAACAATCTTTAATGAAACAGGGGTATTCTGCATGTATTGGGCAGCTCCTGCTAGATGGACTTTTCTTAATGAAATTTTTCACACAATTTAAAATGTAAATTGAAAAGCTAGGTTCATTATAAATTAGATGAATTGGAGTGGGGAATAACTTGAATTGTTTAATAGGATTAAAAAAATTTTTTCTTTGCAACTTAACCCTGATTTGTTTATTTAAAAAATAAATATTTTAGGACTTATACAGTGTCCTTCAAGTGAAATTGAATAATTAGGAGTTTACCTTTTCCTTAAATTTTAATTTTGCTATCTAGAAGTGCAATTAGTTGTTTTTATTTATGAAATTTTGCATATCACTTTTAAATTTAAAATGATAGGCATAGTTCATTATTTTGAGAAATCAGATGAAAAGAATGGGAGATTACCTCAAATGACATTCATCAACTGCTGTATTAATTTATCTTAGTTATAGCAGCTCCAGCATAAAACTTTTTTTTTTCTTTTCTTTTCAGGTAAAACTGATGAGAATCGCAAGTATGAAAGTAGTATTGTTGAATATAAAACAAAAATAGAAGAATTGGAAAAATCTATTCAAAAAGCTCTTGTGCGGGAAGAAAAAATAAAGAACAATATAGATTCGTGAGTCAACTAATTTATTTTTGATTGGTGCAATGTGCTTTATCATTTTTTTTTTTTTTTTATTTGCATAATGAAACAGTTATTTTCTCATATTTTTTTCATATGTCTTCCTGCCTTTTGAAAATGTATTCAGGAAATTTTCTTATGACTACTCCACACTTTGATAGTATTTTGAATTTTAATTAAAATTATAAAAAATGGGCAATGTTTAATATGATAGAGGACTTTGCCAAATATCCGTATATGCTATATAATAGCTTAGAGTACTTTTTTTTTCATTTGATGATTTTATATGAAGCGATTGAAAAGAGTCATGCTCATTGAAATTCTTGATGAAAATATAATTTTCCTGAATAACAAAGTAAAATAGAAATATAACAATAAATTTAAACATTATAAAAATAAAACTGTAAATAAGAGCTTTCATAAATTTAAATTAAATTCTTCAACAAGTTAAAAAAAATGGGATTTTCTATTTTAAATACCAGTATTATTTTAGAAAGCAAATTATAAAACTTTGATACTTTGTTATTATGAAAAAATTAAAGAATTGAAGATTAGTTATAGAACTTCGAAAATGTAGAGTATAATTTTTGCTTTATCTACCCTTTTATTCAAATGTAGCTTGGTTTTAAATCTAACTTATGTCAGTCAGTTGAAATATCTAGAATTTTTAAGAAAATGTTTTTCTATCCTTCATATAGACTTTACCATAAGTCAATTATATTAACCATTAAAAAAATAAAATCGAGTTTTCCAAAATCTTTATATCATGGTTTATTTGTGCCATTCTCGCTTTGATGTCTATGGATTAGTGTGTTTAGTTATTGGTCTACCAATTTGACACTATTCGCTTGGTCTGACTTATAATGCTTCCTCGCCCTAGACTCTTCTCTAATTCTGCACACATCTCCATAACATTTGAGTTGGCTTTCTTCTATAATGACCCGCATAGGTTTAACTCCAAGTCATTCCTAAGTACTCTTTTTCTTCAACAGACCTGCCTTGTTTCTCTGGCCATATCAAGTCTTTATAAAATTCAAAATTTAATTTTAATTCTTAGTGTTGGAGGGAGGGCATAAAAAAAAAAAATACCTTTTTTATTATTATTATTATTGGAGTTAAGAAGTTTTTTATTAAAAAATGAATTAAAATGCCTTAACTTATAAATAACTTACCTTAGTCAAATTTATATAAATCTATATATGCATCTTCTTTGCACAGCCAGATTGATATTCTCCACATTTGTATAAATTAATTAAATATTCGTATTTTCCTAATCCAATTTATTTTTGTGTTTGAAAGTTCTTGGGTTTAGAAAAAATTTACATAAAATTTAAGAGTTTTAGATGATCCTGGAAGGTCATCTTCAGAATCTACTGAATATAATGAAATTTGTTGTAAATTCGAGAATCTATCTTGTTTTTCATAATAAATTGAACTACAGCAATAACTATATCTACAGAAGTCCCTTTTATTTTATAAATTTCATGTAATGTGTAAGCTAAGTGATGAAACATCTTATACCTTTTATGGTAATGGAAATTATTGGTTAAAGTTTATGATAAAATGTCATAACAAGTAGGTTTTCTGAAGACCAAATATTCAAAAATCATTGACAAAGGAGGCACTATATTCGTCTGCCTTAGTTTAATTTGAATAAAAATTAACTTATATGAGAATTAAATTTGCAATTTTTTTTATGTCCTTGTTTTATTTAGTTTAGTTTTAAAGTTGTAATTCATTTGTGTAAATACTACTATATTTAAATGATAAATATGATGTTATGATATTGTTTAATGAATTAATTTATATTTAGTTTAGTATTAGGTTATTAGGTAAATTTAATGTATTATATATATTTACATACATATGAGATATTTAAATTTGTATTAACTCTTCTACTTTGTTCTTTTTTGAGAAGCTCCTTATACAACCTGACCCATTAGCCTCGAAATATTTTGATTATAAAAATAGAACTAGCCGTGTTGATGAAAGCATATAATTACTCTTCTTATCATCATTCAAAAACTAACTTACAAAATTTATACCAAAGTGTAGCGCTTAATAAAAGCAAACTTTTAGTTGTATTTTTTTTTCATTTAGTACACCGAATCAAAATGTTTGATTTCACTTTTATTATTCTAAATGAAACATATTTATATCATCCTGGAGTGGCTTGATTCATGAGTATTTAGTCAAATTTAATTTTACTTTTCTATTTGTATGTGGAGTATGCTATAGGATCAGTCAGAGCTTCTTGAGTGATTGATGAGACTTAGATTATCACCATATCTAAGTATTTAATTTCAATAATTTTCTTGAAAAGGAAAATAGCATGTATTTGTTATAAAAAATGTCTGAAAAATTAACTAATTACTGATGAATGCTTTCCTTTTATTAATAATCTATTATTATCTGTAATGAGGTAGCCTTCTTAGAAAGTGCAAGCCTCCAGGCAGTATCCACCTGGACTTGCAAAGCTATCTGCATAAGGGAATGTTGCTCTCCCATTATCTGACCTGGGATTTGCTCACATCTCCCACTTTCTGTTCCCAGCATTTCTTTATTCCCATCCCACCATGGGGCTCTGTCCTTGAAGAAAAGTCAACTTACCCCTGACCATACTTCTTTGGCAATTAGCTTTCTACTTAATCTTTTTTGCTTCCCACTATTATGCAAAATCAATTCTTTTAATTATTTTTAATTGTTCAGTAATAGACACTTCTTTTGTGTTTTTTGGATCTACCTTGACCGAACCCCAGCTAAAATCATCTAAGAATAGCACATTCATTTAAGAAGTGTCTATTACTGAACAATTAAATATTATATATAATGTGTGTGTATGTGTGTGTGTGTGTGTGTGTGTGTGCATGCCTGAGTTTATGGGAAAAGTATTAACTAGCATTATATTATAAGGCTAAAAAAACATAAATAATGTTTATGTAATAATCAAGGCTTTAGCTTACGATGCACATAATGTAAAATATAACTAAATCTATTTAATCCAATAATGAAACCATAATTATACATAAAAATGCAGTAAAATTAAATGTGATTATATATATATAATCACATTTAATTTTACTGCATTTTTATGTATAATTATGGTTTCATTATTGGATTAAATAGATTTAGTTATATTTTACATTATGTGCATCGTAAGCTAAAGCCTTGATTATTACATAAACATTATTTATGTTTTTTTAGCCTTATAATATAATGCTAGTTAATACTTTTCCTATAAACTCAGGCATGCACACACACACACACACACATACACACACATTATATATAATATTTAATTGTTCAGTAATAGACACTTCTTAAATGTACGTGCTATTCTTAGATGATTTTAGCTGGGGTTCGGTCAAGGTAGATCCAAAAAACACAAAAGAAGTGTCTATTACTGAACAATTAAAAATAATTAAAAGAATTGATTTTGCATAATAGTGGGAAGCAAAAAAGATTAAGTAGAAAGCTAATTGCCAAAGAAGTATGGTCAGGGGTAAGTTGACTTTTCTTCAAGGACAGAGCCCCATGGTGGGATGGGAATAAAGAAATGCTGGGAACAGAAAGTGGGAGATGTGAGCAAATCCCAGGTCAGATAATGGGAGAGCAACATTCCCTTATGCAGATAGCTTTGCAAGTCCAGGTGGATACTGCCTGGAGGCTTGCACTTTCTAAGAAGGCTACCTCATTACAGATAATAATAGATTATTAATAAAAGGAAAGCATTCATCAGTAATTAGTTAATTTTTCAGACATTTTTTATAACAAATACATGCTATTTTCCTTTTCAAGAAAATTATTGAAATTAAATACTTAGATANTTGCAAAATTGACAAGTATGTACAAGTGGAGCTAACCTGACCCATAAATTGTCAATAAATTTATTATTTAAAAAAATAAATTTTTTGATACGATAAATTTTGAATTTATGGTCTAGAAATGACAATTAGTTGTTTTTCTTAATGAAATTTAGCATTTGGCTTGATATTTAATTTGAAAGACTAAGTTCTTTAAGGAGTAAAATCAAACTATTAAGAGTTGAGATTACCTTAAATTTCAGTGGGAGTACAAAAAGTTTTTGATTTATTAGGTGCAATATATAGTCAGAGAAATTAAACTCAACAAAAATTTGTTAATTGAAGTGAATTTTAAAACTAGGAGTAAGACTTTACCTGTTTCATTAATTTTCGTTTTATGGTTTATGAGCCAAAATGATTTATATTTGTTTTTTAAATAAAAGTCTTGAGTTTGTTATTGAGCAAAATCAGATAAATTAGAGTGGGAGGTTACCCGAAATGTCAAACGAGAGTACAAAATACTTTTGCTGTAGTACAAGTAGCCAATGGATGAGCAGAGGAATTGGTATGGGAATAATTAAATTTGGAAATAAGTTTACGTATCAGGGGTGAAAGGAAATCCATGAGTTTGAAGAATTTAGTGATATGTTCAAGGGTAATGTGGTAGAATAATCAGAAATTTAATTCAAAAAGAGTAATATTTTCATAATATAAAAGTTTTAGTAAGATTTTTCTAATGTTAATAATCTGGTTGTGGGATTAGAAGAAGTGGAAGTGAAGTAGGCGATCCGAATAAGTTGGCTTTGAATTCCAATCAGTTAGAATTTGTTCATCAGGTTTTCTAATCAGAAAGATATCGAGGAAAGGAAGATGACTTTCAGATTCAAATTCATTAGTATATATGAAGAGGGGATGAGCTGAAAGATTTTAATATCTGAGGGATTTTTTTAGGACTGACAAATAATAAAAGACCATTTATTTATTGGGAAAGCTGATGTCCTGTGAGAACTGAGGGAGAATTTGAGGAGGTAAATTGGAGTAAAGGAGTTGGGTAGTAGTATAACACTATAATGAAGGAAATTCAGGAGGTTCATTATTATTATCTATAACTTCCCAATTTTTATAAATAATGCAGTAAATAATTACCCATTGGGTTATCATCTTCATCAAGAAACATGTGAGTGAACTTTTATTATTCCTCAATCTGGTTTGTGTGAATGTAAAAAATATTGACTAGCCATAGAGTTATTGTTCTTTCCAGTATGACTTTTTTTTAATTTATTTTAGAGCCATGCCACTCTGAAATACATAAAATTAACCTCCTTAGTTTTAAGTAGGATTGACTTCCAAAAGTAAAATCTCTTAGGGGTTACAGCTAGAAGCATAAAGCTTAAAATGTTATTGTTTATATTATGTAATATATTTTTAATGAAGTATTACAAAAATTACTCACATTTAAATCTGAGTAATTTCTTCAAAAAAGAAAAGTCATTTGCAAGGTGTGTCTACTTATTTAGGGTAGTCACAAAAAACTATGCAGCTCTATTAATCTCTTTTACTTCTCAATATTTGTCCAAATTTATATTGATAGTTAAAATGTTCTTAAAGCTGAAGTAAACTGTATTATATAAATATTACTTATTAAGCTTGCTTAATTTTTTCTTGTTGTATTTAAATGATGTATTAATTTTTGTGATAATGACATATCATTTACCATGATTCTGGTTCCAATATGATTTTTTCTATCCTAATACAATATTTTTTGTCATTATAGACTTAGAAACTCTAGACTAACTACAGAAGGCTTACTAACATCAATGAAACATGAGTTACAAAATATTCAGGAAAAAAGAGAAGAAACTAAAAAAAACCGAGCTAAAATTATTGACAAGTATTCTAAAATCTTCAAAACATTTAAGGTAAATATTTCTTACATTCTTTATGTTTAAGGTAAATTGTAACCTTATTGCTAATCTCATAACCTAAAAGTTAAAAAATGGTTTCAGTGATATAGAATATTTAAGATTTTAAAATATGTGGATAATCTTTTATTATTTCTTCTATCTGCTATGTGTGAATGTACAAAATATTGACTAGCTTTACAGCTTTAATTTCTTTTCAGATCATTGTTATTATTTTACACGAAGATCTGAATGCACTTTTTTTTATTACAAAAAACTTACTGGTTCTTTATTTGTATGGACTGACTCCTTTAGCAAAAAGTCCCCCAGAAATGGGAATTATATTCTCTAATTTCTATGCCTAATTAGCACAGTAGTTTCCCATGTTCTGATAATAAATTATGTATGTATGTTCAAAATAAATAAATTATTATTTATTCCCCATATGAATTATTATTTTATGTAAAATTATTACTATACATATAGCATTATTATTATTAGTATAATATATTAGTATTAGNTAAAATAAAATATTATTTTATATTCATCAATAAATTATTGGTGAATGTAAAATAAATAAATGTTTTATGAATGTGAAGAAAGAAGAATATCTGAAAATATATTTTGTAAATTAATTTTTATGTAGCTGAAGAAAAACTGGAG
Source organism: Oncopeltus fasciatus (assembly GCA_000696205.2). NCBI lineage: Eukaryota > Metazoa > Arthropoda > Insecta > Hemiptera > Lygaeidae > Oncopeltus > Oncopeltus fasciatus. Next base: position 457,784 of record KZ807302.1, on the reverse strand, counting down.
ACTAAAATTATGCCAAGAAAGCAAGCAAAATCTAGCTTTTAATCTGTTTTAAGAAAATTCAGGTTAGCCTTAAAGCTAAAAAATAATTTGTGAACTAGGGTGCTTAAAATACATAGAATTTTTTCTCATTTTATAAATAGTACTTTCTTCTAAACTTGTGCAGAATTAAGATAATATTGTAATATTTCATGATGTTTGTGTGCCATTTTTTTAAATATTTGACCTAATTTTGAATATTTGCCACTAGTCATCATCCATTCCATCCATTTAAAATTCAGTGGTTTGAAATTTTTCTTCAAATGGGCTCTTGATGCTACTTCTGAAAAGAAAAAAAGGTTGAAGTGAATCTGATTACTTCAGCCTGTAGTCACATACATTAGCTTTTCTACTTGAAACCTACAATATTGTTGGATTCACTTCATAGAAAAGCCCCTACCTTCTTCTTCATATGCTATCCAGCTTCCCAGGTATCTAATTTTTGGTAAGTTATGGACTAGATATGCTGTGGAATCAGCATAGAACAAATAACTTTCGTCAAGCCTTGCAATGCAATATCATCTGACAAACTTATTAATTAGGATATAAATTCTTGATCATAGGCCTCTAAATCCAATATTACATGGATCTTATTGACTGATCATAGAAAAAGTAACTGATTACAATAAATTTTGCTGCTGCTCTTTTGGTTATGGTATGGCAAGACATTGATCAGATATTGTTGTTTTCTTTACTATTTGGTCAAAAGGTTGTTTTTCTTTTTGTCCATATCATTGATTAGTGATATCTAAAAATATTCTTTTGTCGCTTTTGGATTAAATGCTATTCTGAAATTCAGTCCTTAGAGCCCCAGTTCTGTGTGAATTTGCATAGACACTGTTGAAATTATAATTCTTAAACATGATTTTTTAGTTGTTTATTTTATGCACGAATAAACTATTATAATCAATCTAAAAACTGTTTTTTTGAATCCACCTTTAAATTTGGAAATTTACATTCCAAGTGCTTTACATTTAACACCTATAATTCTGTAATAAATCAGAACAACGGTTTATTCCTCTCATCTTTTTTTAGATGTCTTTATGACATGATTTTTAATGCTATATTTCTTTTTTATGAGAATATTGTCAAAAATTACCTTCTTTACAATTTTTTTTATGACACTTTTATTTTTTATTTTCCTTATGACAGGAAAAAAAAAGAAAAAAAAGTGTGTCAGAAAAAAAATTGTATAGAAGGTAATTTTCTCTTTTTTCTGACACACTTAGCACTTATAACTTTGGAAAATTTTACTAATATTAATTTTTTGACCACTTATATTCTCTATTTATAAGAGACTGTTTTGTTTTGAAAGATCAACATATTCCTTGATAATTTATAAAAGGTATTACTGATGTCATTTGGGCAACTAATAAGATTATATGTATTTCCGGGTGCATATCTTGTTCTTACAAAAAGTTTAGTTTCTGTTGTTAAGAAAATATTGTTAAGTAAACTTAAAGAAATAAGATCATTAGGCTCTCACGGTTCTCATTATATCTCTCTTGTGGTTCAAAAGATGTGATTAAAGATTAACACGATCAGCTAAGCTTTTCAATCGAATATGGAGTTTTACAAGAAAGTACACTTGAACACCTGTTCTATCTCTATTATTTTAGGCATAAATAAACCTAATAACCCCCAAATTACTCTTTGCAGATGATTCTTTGATTTTATAGATGGTGCTTTATATCAGTTTGTTTACATATCTTCCATTGAACAATTAAAGATTGTTCCTAACTGCTTAAATGCTAACATACTGATAATAAATTTGTTGAAAAATGAATGTAGTACTTAATGTATTTCTGATATACAATCCCAATATATTTCATCTAAGAACTATAATTTTAATAGTAATTCATACAAATATATTATGTTTAGATATTTCTAAACATGAATTTAGATGTAGCTTAGATACACTACATTTATCTTCATATGTTCCATAGGGCAGGAATTTTAAAATGAAGTTTGACTATGTCTATTATAACAACTTACACTCTATGTTAACACAATTCAGCTGATAAAGAGGGTAGTATTATGCTATTTTACTTCCTTGATTTCCAGAATATGATATTACCATACTTTTAAACATGGCCTGTCATAGATTTTCTATTACTTACATCTCTAGCCCAATTGGAATCTATTATATAACTTCAAATTTCTGTTTCAAAATTTTTATATTAAGCAATTTGAAATTTCACATCAAATATTTAAGAACAGAGTGCATATTTGTAATCTTTTTCATCATAAAAGTATTGAAAATGACTTCAATTATTCACACTAAATCTTGTCTGATCTTGTACCTGGGATATATAGATATATATATATATANGTAAACAAACCATACAGTTAGAAATCCCTATACCTGAACTAAGCTAATTGAAACTGAAGTTTATCTGATATCCTAAGTCCGCATAGTATGATTTTATCACTCATAACCATTCATCAATAACCTATGCTATTCAATGTTGATAAACTTTATAGTGTTTTAACCCTAGTGGTATGGAGTTTTCTTTTTGTAGTACATAATGTTTTATAAATAATTCATTAATAAGGCCCATTTTGATTATACATGCTTTAAAAGCCTTAGATAAAAACTTTATTTTATTTACTGCATAAAAGTTTTGTTTATTTCTATTTCAAATTCATATTTTAAAAGTTTTAAAGATTTTAAGTAGTGAGCAATCTTACTACTTAAAAATAAAATAAAAATATGCATTTACCATTAAAAATTACTTTTCATACATTTAATTACTTTACCCTACATTTATTTTTTAAATTTATTGTGAATCATTATTTAATATCATATGTGTGAGTGTACTTTTATAATTTCTTTTTTAGGAAGAGTACAATAGTTTACCATGGATCCAAAAAAAACAAGAACTTAAAAATTTTGTTCAAATTGGACAGATTAATTTAGATATTCTTAAATCTGAGTTTTCATCTACAAAAAGGAAAATTATTTTGTTCAAAAATATAAATGGTAATGATAAATAATTTTTTATGAGTTTACTTTTCACTTTCTTTTCTTAGAAAATCATGATGAGAGGAACAATCTACTGGTGGCCACATGTTCTAAACCCACATTGCATGGGGCGAGCTTCATTTCTTGATAAAATCCAATCTCTCCCATACCAGTATACCAGAAGTTATTGAGTTGGCTGCCCTTGAGCCAAAGAAAGTGAAATTAGGTACTTGTTCAAACTTATATTCCTTGAATTCAGTATTTCTACTGGGTTTATGGGCCTCATTACTCTCTATATACTTGGTCTTGTCCTGGTTTACTTCAAAGCCACTTAGCTGGGCCCACCAAGAATGCCTGCCTTCTATACATTTCTATTATATTCTAAGAATGCCTGCCTTAGAGCTTGACCTGACCAAGCTTCTGTAATATATCTACCTCCCGGGCTCATGATAGATGACATGATTAATATAATAGTCCAACTACCCGAACTATTTAATTTACTGGGCAATTTTGATATAATCCTATCATCCTAGGTATTAGGGTCCCCCTTCCCAGCAATCTGTAGGGTTTAGTCCAAGTGACCCCAATCAAACATATCCTCAGCCAGGATTTCTAGCCAGCCTCCAGATGTGGGTCTCACAACACAGAGTTATATGGGAGCTCCCACTTGCTATAGAGCAGGATGGCTGCTATTAAGGGAGGATGATATTTCTGTAATGAAATCTACGGAAGTTAAATGACAAAAAAACTGCAAGCCCATGTTTAAAATTTGATATTTTAAATTTCAAATTTATATCACTTATTGTCAGTTCTGATTATAGTCTTGTTGGGTTGGGTGGTGTTAAAACTGTAAAAATCTTTTTTTTTTTATACAAAATTATGTATGAAGCTCCTGATGAGGAATCAGTTTTAGACATGGAATCTGTAGAGCAAAACAATGTTTTTAATTTAATAATAGGTTTTTACATTTTTTATCATGTGCTTGTACTGAAAAAAATATTTAATTAATTAACAAAAAAGTCAACAATGAAGAAATATAATTTAATCATGTGTTAAGACAGAGGAGACAAGATTGTGTTAAACAGACACTATAGACAATTATTAGACTACTCAAACAGGGATCGAACTTACTAGTACAAAACAAGCTAATAATCCACAAAACAATTCTTAAAAGAATTTGGACATACTGCATAACTCTATTTTAGGGGATGAAAAGCAGGTAGAAAAACTTGAGCCCAAAAAGTCAATGGAATTTACTACTTCCTGATAACAATGAAAACACCTCAACGGACGGCCTAGTGCTCGGCAAAGGCGGGGATTGATCTCACTTAAAATATTGTAAAAAAAAATTTTAATACCAAATTTGGTTTCTTTATTTTGTTGTCACTAAAGACAAATGTGTTTGTGTGTGTGTGTGTGTGTGTTTTATGTCCCTTCAGTTTCTCTTTAGAAATGGGCCTAATTCTTCTTTTCATTAATATTTCCTGAATCAGCTTGCTTCAGGTATTTTCAAGGATAAGAACAATTGAACATCAGGTGGTTCAAACTTTGTGAGCTAAATTCTCACAGCCACAATTCATGTTTTTTATTATATTAAACTTTTATAAATAAACTCTGTACCATTTACAGAGGTAAATCCAAATACCCACTTAGGACTTACATATANATGAAGTTTGACTATGTCTATTATAAATTATGGTGATGTCTATGTTAGGTTTGAGATTTATTATATTGTTTTTATAAAATTAAACTGGTCCAAATGTACTTCTTTCCATAATTAACGAAAAGTGTTTTCTGATGTGTATAGACATGGTTTGTGTACATTAGAACCAACATTAATTTTATCAGTCTATCTGATTCTTTTAAGTTTGCTTAAAGTATTTTACTTTCAACAAAATAAAAATCATTATGTCACTTTCACTCTAAAATCTTATATATTTCCTACCCCAAATTCTTGCAAATGAAAAAAAAAAAGTTAATCAGTTTTTAATTGATATTCAATTTATTTATTTTGAAATTTTTATATTTTCCAGTTCCTTTAATTTCTTAATCCTTATGAATGTTACTTAAAAGTTATTAAAAATTATACATGCTTTAAAAGCCTTAGATAAAAACTTTATTTTATTTACTGCATAAAAGTTTTGTTTATTTCTATTTCAAATTCATATTTTAAAAGTTTTAAAGATTTTAAGTAGTGAGCAATCTTACTACTTAAAAATAAAATAAAAATATGCATTTACCATTAAAAATTACTTTTCATACATTTAATTACTTTACCCTACATTTATTTTTTAAATTTATTGTGAATCGTTATTTAATATCATATGTGTGAGTGTACTTTTATAATTTCTTTTTTAGGAAGAGTACAATAGTTTACCATGGATCCAAAAAAAACAAGAACTTAAAAATTTTGTTCAAATTGGACAGATTAATTTAGATATTCTTAAATCTGAGTTTTCATCTACAAAAAGGAAAATTATTTTGTTCAAAAATATAAATGGTAATGATAAATAATTTTTTATGAGTTTACTTTTCACTTTCTTTTCTTAGAAAATCATGATGAGAGGAACTATCTACTGGTGGCCACATGTTCTAAACCCACATTGCATGGGGCGAGCTTCATTTCTTGATAAAATCCAATCTCTCCCATACCAGTATACCAGAAGTTATTGAGTTGGCTGCCCTTGAGCCAAAGAAAGTGAAATTAGGTACTTGTTCAAACTTATATTCCTTGAATTCAGTATTTCTACTGGGTTTATGGGCCTCATTACTCTCTATATACTTGGTCTTGTCCTGGTTTACTTCTACGCCACTTAGCTGGGCCCACCAAGAATGCCTGCCTTCTATACATTTCTATTATATTCTAAGAATGCCTGCCTTAGAGCTTGACCTGACCAAGCTTCTGTAATATATCTACCTCCCGGGCTCATGATAGATGACATGATTAATATAATAGTCCAACTACCCGAACTATTTAATTTACTGGGCAATTTTGATATAATCCTATCATCCTAGGTATTAGGGTCCCCCTTCCCAGCAATCTGTAGGGTTTAGTCCAAGTGACCCCAATCAAACATATCCTCAGCCAGGATTTCTAGCCAGCCTCCAGATGTGGGTCTCACAACACAGAGTTATATGGGAGCTCCCACTTGCTATAGAGCAGGATGGCTGCTATTAAGGGAGGATGATATTTCTGTAATGAAATCTACGGAAGTTAAATGACAAAAAAACTGCAAGCCCATGTTTAAAATTTGATATTTTAAATTTCAAATTTATATCACTTATTGTCAGTTCTGATTATAGCCTTGTTGGGTTGGGTGGTGTTAAAACTGTAAAAATCTTCTTTTTTTTTTATACAAAATTATATATGAAGCTCCTGATGAGGAATCAGTTTTAGACATGGAACCTGTAGAGCAAAACAATGTTTTTAATTTAATAATAGGTTTTTACATTTTTTATCATGTGCTTGTACTGAAAAAAATATTTAATTAATTAACAAAAAAGTCAACAATGAAGAAATATAATTTAATCATGTGTTAAGACAGAGGAGACAAGATTGTGTTAAACAGACACTATAGACAATTATTAGACTACTCAAACAGGGATCGAACTTACTAGTACAAAACAAGCTAATAATCCACAAAACAATTCTTAAAAGAATTTGGACATACTGCATAACTCTATTTTAGGGGATGAAAAGCAGGTAGAAAAACTTGAGCCCAAAAAGTCAATGGAAACTACTACTTCCTGATAACAATGAAAACACCTCAACGGACGGCCTAGTGCTCGGCAAAGGCGGGGATTGATCTCACTTAAAATATTGTAAAAAAAAATTTTAATACCAAATTTGGTTTCTTTATTTTGTTGTCACTAAAGACAAATGTGTTTGTGTGTGTGTGTGTGTGTGTTTTATGTCCCTTCAGTTTCTCTTTAGAAATGGGCCTAATTCTTCTTTTCATTAATATTTCCTGAATCAGCTTGCTTCAGGTATTTTCAAGGATAAGAACAATTGAACATCAGGTGGTTCAAACTTTGTGAGCTAAATTCTCACAGCCACAATTCATGTTTTTTATTATATTAAACTTTTATAAATAAACTCTGTACCATTTACAGAGGTAAATCCAAATACCCACTTAGGACTTACATATAATTTCAGCCAGGTTATTTCAAATTGAGATCCCCTTATTAATGCATTTTTTTTTATTGTTTTATCATTACCTAGTAAGTTTATTTAAATTCTTAATGATTTGAGACTTAGGGGCCATAAAATACAATTGAATATAATTTTCTCTGATCTGTTTAGCAGTGTGTATTGGCTGAGTATGTCGGCTTCTTCATAACCATAGTTATATACTCCACAATTATTTTTTTCCAATATCACAGGAAATGAGCCTTTTATGATCAAAGCCCTGCCCAGGAGTTTTACTATGGACGGAATTGCCTCAATATGGGTAGAGGATGGAAGTAAAAATGAATTTGGAAAAGAATTAGAAGAATAGGAAGTGGGAATAGCAATTAAATTGATGTTTGAGAAAATTGTTCTCACAAGTAGGAGATAGTAAACAAACCATACAGTTAGAAATCCCTATACCTGAACTAAGCTAATTGAAACTGAAGTTTATCTGATATCCTAAGTCCGCATAGTATGATTTTATCACTTATAACCATTCATCAATAACCTATGCTATTCAATGTTGATAAACTTTATAGTGTTTTAACCCTAGTGGTATGGAGTTTTCTTTTTGTAGTACATAATGTTTTATAAATAATTCATTAATAAGGCACATTTTGATTTTCAAATTCTTGCCTTTCAATATGACCCACTTCTGCTAGAGAATTGTCTTGAAAAATTGAGGAATTCAGATGTCTGTCTGCCTGTTGTTTTTCTATCCTAGATCTCAAAACCACTGGACAGCTTTCTGTTCAATTCATAAACTTAAAGAATATATTCCTATAGTATTGAACTTGTAAAAGTTATTGCTACATAGTGTATCCAAAAAAAGTTAATTGCCTTTTGATGAGAGGCCAGATCTTTCAATATTTGCCAATTTTAGGAAGGAGATGACTTTTGCATATCTTGTGTGATGGCAAACAGACAGACAGATTTGGGACCCAATCAGAGTAAAAAGATGGCAGACTAAATGGAGATGGAAGTGAATGTCGTAGTATTCAGGCATCATAAAGGACCAAGCTGAAAGGAATGGCATGAAGCCCCAAGATGTTTCCTGTTGAAGAGCATAGATATAACGAAATGAGTCCTGATTTTTGGAGTGGACGTCAAAAGATGGCATATACTTGACAGATCTCCATTAAGAGTTAGTTTATGCACTTATTGCGTGACATTCAGTTTGACTTAAATATCATTTCAGCAAAGAGAAGAAAGGTTTCAATTGAATATTCCCTCACTCCTTCCATTCAAATCTATTTATCTAGATTATAGAGGTGACTAAAGATCTTGTGAAAAAAAAAGTCTATTTCAGGCCTTAAATAAATTATAAATCCAGCCAAAGCTTTACTTGTAGCAGTACAGTGTGTATTTCACCGTGTATGACAGTGATTGACCTTAACCATGAAATGTCTTGCCAACCTTAGGAACAAAGCTTAGACTTTTGATGTCTATTCCTGGTTAGAAAACATTTCATATTATCTCTAATACTTGTTAGTTTCTATTCTGAGAGTAGATTATACCTATTTATTTTTTCATTATGCTTACTAGCCTAAACTATTTATAGCTACTGGGCTCAGAAATTTTAATTAGAACATATATATTTAGTCGAGTTTTGGTCAGGAGATAAAGAAATCAAAATATCTATCTCTCAGAAAAAAATCTAGTTCTTACTGCCTACATTCTAGCCTATCGTTCTATGAACACCTAAAGTTTTTTTGAGGAAGAATCAAAATTACATTAGTATAATCTTAAAAGATTTATTTTTATACAAAATAATTTTTCAATATTTTCCTATCATATTTATATTGCTAGCAAAATATTGTCAAAATGAAATTAATCTGTTTGCTTTATGAATTGCAGAACTGCTGAATAAATCAGAACTGGTGACTTTATCATCTATTAATAGGAAAATTGAGCTTGAGGACCCAATCTNCCTCCGAGCATAAGACGATATATTCTTCAGCCCCAGAGGTTAGACTCTCAACACTAGTGCGGGGAATTTAATTACTTATCAGACTTGTCCTGATAGCATAAATGGCAAATGCACCAGCCCGGATAGCAAGAGATTCAGGTTCGTGTTCTGGCTGGGACAGTTAGATTTTTTATTCTGTTCCCTTGCACTAAAAATTGTTATTGGGATTAAATACCACAAAAAAATAATATTTATAAAATTAAATACTATAGTTTTGTTTGTTTTTTCCTCATAAGGAAGGTAGACCTTATGAGGTCCTGTCCGTGGCTTTTTCAGCTTTGAACAAATGCCTTTTTCTGACTTAGAGACCAAAGCCAAATGTAATCTTCTTCCTATTTCAGAATTTTTGAAGCAGACCTATCGTACACATAATTTTGTCTTCTTTGGTACAGCTGGGTATTCTTAAAAATTCCTTTGCATGGTTCAGTGTCTCAAGTGTTAGCTTGACAAAAGGCATGCAGATCCATTTCTTTTTCTAGATAACCAAACATAACACCTATAGAAAACCTGACTTCCTGTCCAAACAGAGCAAAGTATGGTGTGAATTTGGTAGAGCTGTGTTCACAAGATCGATGACCGAGCATCCACTTATCCCAGTTGCTATGAACTTCATTCACCAAAGAGCTCAGCATTGAGCAATATATTTGGTGGTATCGTTCGATTAAGCCGCCCATGGGGAGATGGTATGAAGAAGTTCTTACATGTCTTACAAATTTCCAGTAATTCAGAGATCTCAGCAAAAAGCCTCAATTGGAATTGTCCTCCTTGATCTGAAAATATTTCTGTAGGTATACCAAAACGACAGATAAATTCCTCAACATACATTTTGGCTACTTTTAAGAAAATTACTTTTCTGACATTTAAGGAAATAGGCCGAGGATATTTAATGCCACTTGCTGAAATAGAAAACCAGTAGGTATTCACTAAAGTGGAGTCTTCTCTTTCTTTGTAGAATCTTTCCTGCTTCCACCAATTTCACAAGTTTGGACAAATAGTTCACAATCTTTTATCATGCTTTAAGAGAGTCTTCAATTGCCCTAAATGTCCAACAGTTGGGGATGATTGCACTTCTTTTAATGAAAGCTTTTTCCCTTCTTTCCTCTGTTATTAACTGCTTTAGTTCTACCATATGAGAATGTAAATAATTTAGTTGTACTTTTTATTCCTCTAGCTCCCTTTGAGTATCCCCCCGTGATTTTCCTATGTCTAAAATAAGCTTAACTTTCCCATGAACTGGGTTTGATTCCCAGCTGAAGTTGTAAGATTTTTTTCTAGCTCCCTTGTACGATTCAAATACTTTTTATTTGTTTTGTTTATTTACTCTAATGTATATTTTTTGAGCCATGAAAGGCCTTGTGAATTTGTAAAATTCACTTAATGTTATTCAAAGAGACTCTGCTAGTCCCAGAATAGAGTTTATTTTCATTTTTTTTTTTTCATAACTAGCTTCTAAGATACCAGAATCTTTCAAGTGTACGACTCAAATTTCTATGTCTATTACAATATTATAGGGAGATGGTAGATAAAAGTATCTAATTCTGCTNTTATGCTTACTAGCCTAAACTATTTATAGCTACTGGGCTCAGAAATTTTAATTAGAACATATATATTTAGTCGAGTTTTGGTCAGGAGATAAAAGAAATCAAAATATCTATCTCTCAGAAAAAAATCTAGTTCTTACTGCCTACATTCTAGCCTATCGTTCTATGAACACCTAAAGTTTTTTTGAGGAAGAATCAAAATTACATTAGTATAATCTTAAAAGATTTATTTTTATACAAAATAATTTTTCAATATTTTCCTATCATATTTATATTGCTAGCAAAATATTGTCAAGATGAAATTAATCTGTTTGCTTTATGAATTGCAGAACTGCTGAATAAATCAGAACTGGTGACTTTATCATCTATTAATAGGAAAATTGAGCTTGAGGACCCAATCTCTGGAATGTATTTAAACTTTAAAGAAACTGAAATATGTTACAACATTATTTGTTGTTGTTATTGTTATTATTTTTATTATTATTGTTATTATTATTCAACATTATTTGGTTGAAAAATTTCTTTTTTTTTTAATACATTTTTCAGATTGCAGAAATCAAATCACCACTGTCATTGGTCAGAAAAATGTCATTATTCTTATTGCATAAAATTTGTTGAATACCTACATTTCACTATCTTACTAAATCAATTTTTAAACAACTAATTTAATTTAATTTTAGCATGTATCTTTTATTTATTTTTAGAGCAAAGGTTAAAAGTAAGCATTGTTAATCTGGCAAAACTTATTGTAGAAAGAAATAATTTACAGAAAGAGAACTACTTTATTGATGAAGAAATCAAGTAAAACTTTAATTAAATTTTTTTCTATTTTTTTTTCTTAGACAGTATATGAAGTTTATTATTTTTTTTTTTTTTCAGGATATTAGAAATAAGGATTGATTCTTTAGAAAAAGAAAAAGTTAAAGTTAAAGAACAGAAAGACAAAAAAGTCTCAGTAGCAATCTCTCAAGCTCGAGAAAGAGCTGGTAAGTATATGTTATTTTTAAGTCATAGATAATTTAGTTGACTCTGTTAAACTTTTAAAAAGAATTTTGTCAGAGCTCTTTCTTTAGATATTTAGGGAAAGTAAATAACTTTTGAACAATCTGGAATTTTCATTTTTTTAATTTTGTTATTTTTGCATTAGACATCAGGGTTAAAAAAACAAAAAAACTATAGTATATGCATCTGTATATGCTTAATATATCTAATATAATATAAACTAGCATACTAGTCTACCTTCCTTTTTCATATCTTCTAACCTGTATTCTGATTTAAGATAAATCTTTTCTAATAACATATTATTAGAAAAGCCTTTTTCTAATAAAAAAAGAGGAAGGTAGACTAGTATGCTAGTTTAAATTTTATTTTGCATCTACAGACACATATACTATAGTTTTAACAGTTTTTAGAGCAAGGGAACAGAATAAAAAATCCAACTGTCCTAGCCAGGACAGATAGATTTTTTATTCTAATCTTTCTCCAATCAATGTCATGCCGACTAAAAGCTTCTTGGTCACTATATTTCCATGTTAGCCTTAGTTGCATATTTAATTAAAGATGGAAAACTAATATTCTATCTTTAATTAAATATGGGAAATCTACTTAATTTACTCTGCTCTTGATTTCTATCTAAATTGTATGGACTGTCGCAAATTCACAGCTTTTCTATATTCTTTTAAAAGCATCCAAGCCCACTATCGAAGAAAAAAGCTGCAATGATTATCTGGTTGGTTTTCAAAACAGATGATAAATTGTTAAAATTTTTTGTTATATACCTAATGATAAGAATTTGTTTTGCAATATTTGGCACAGTCTTCCTTCCAAAAATTAAAAGAATTATATTATTTTCCCAATGAAGTAATAATTAATTAATAAGTGCTAGGAGTATTATTATTGGAAGTTAATGTCTGAAAATGAAAATTTTCTAAATAAACTGACAAGACTCTTATTATGAGAAGAAAAAAGAAAAATTTTGTTTTAATCTAATGGAAATTCCAATTAGTCAATTTTAATAATAACAAAAATAAAAAATAACACCCAAATGAAGTTTAATTACAGATGTTATATTTTCAAAATAATAAAAAACAATTAGTGAAAAATATTATTTTCTCTGTAAAGGTTCAAAATTAGTTTTAAATGACAAACAAGTTTCTTGCTACAAATACTGTGAAAAGTAAAGGCTGTATAGTAGACTTGAAAGCTACATGACAATGATTTATATTTTTCTTTATTAAAGAAGCTCGATCGATTTATTCTGAAATTAGTGCAGTTAAGAGAACTTAAATTGGAAACTTTGATTCAGAAGCATGTTTTTAAATAACATCCTTAATGCTCCCTAACTGAGTAAAAACTTATTGTCAGTGAAGACTGTTACCTCGAATGATATAAAAATTATATTTGAAAATGATAAGAAAGTCTATAAAAATAATGATAATAATTTAAATTACATAAAAACAGTTATGGACTCCTTCAAATAAATTTGTATAAAAAATTAATTATTAATTTTTAATTA
>KZ807302.1:402165-417754 GCA_000696205.2 Oncopeltus fasciatus | reverse complement strand
TAATAAATAATTATTAATTAATAATTATTATTATTTCATATATAAGTGGATAATTATTATCTATTTTTAAGTTAAACGGTTTGTTTGACTATAATAGCTAAGAACACTAAAAGTATTTCTAAATTTGGTAGTTAATATTTTTATTTGAAATATCATATAAACCCCATTTCTAATATTTAAATTTTCAGAATAACAAAGAAACATTGAATATTTCATGTAAAATTTTTAAATCAGCATCATTCAATGAAATTCATTGTGTTTAATGACTGAATCTGATATACAGTTAAAAAGTTTTTAATCAAATTATGGTTTAGGTTTAAACCCAATCTTCTAATCAACCAAACTATGTAGTTCATTTTATATTTAAAAGTTCAAAGTAAAGTTCTATAACATAAAATGAATATTATAGTTGCTGTTGTTTTAAAAATCTTTTTAATCACTATCATTAATACTATGCCGAATAGTACAGGTGAGTCCCGGTCAGTGAACACCACATTTGTGTAGCTGCCTGTTACAAAATACTATTTATAGGTTGTAGGCAGGGTTATGCCCTGAAAATTAATAGACAATAAGAACTAAGTGCGCTCAACAAGTGGGTGAAGTTTGGCAGAGTTACATCACCGACATTACCTACAATTCAGTAAGTAAAGACAAACTTTTTTTTTCAATAGACAGCCCCAAGAGGGCAGGCAGGGCTCAGACTTGTCTGTCTTATCTGCCCCCTCCCTCACTAAGGCCACTGTCTCAGTACAAGGCTCTCGAGCTCCACGACCCGGTTCGAGTCTCGGTAGTAGGAGGTAACTACTACCATCAATTTATATTCAGCGGAGGTAAGGGCAAGCGAAGGGGTGGACCCATGACACCTCCAAAGGACAAGAGGAGACACTGGTCAGCGACCAGAACCCCCCCACGAAGGGTAATAATAATGCTCAGTCAAACCGCCCCAGCATGTCACGGGGGGTAACCTCCTATTCCTCCACTAGCGCCCCTAGAGGGGGGGCCTCTGCCCACCGATTTTGTGGAGTAGAACACCCATTCAGAAGAACATCTTCAAGATTTGCCACTAACAACCCCTTTCAAGTTCATCAGGACGTGGAAGGCGAAAACATGGATTCCGAACCAGTTGTCCCTTGAGTAATTCAGCCTCCGCCTATATTTGTGAGAAATCTCAAATACTTTAAACTGATGTGTTTCCAGCTGAATGAGAGAGTGGGGCCTGGTAGATATAAGTGTGTCAATAGACAACAAGACACGATAATATTCCCTAATAGCCCATATAACTACAGAAAAATTATTCATTACCTGAAGAAAATGAATGTGCAGCACCATACTTATTAGCTCAAAGTAGAGAGAACTGTAAGAGTGGTGATTCGACATCTACACCACACCACATCCCCAAAATTTATCAAGGAGGAGTTGACTGATCTAGGATTTTGTGTCAGGAATGCCATAAACGTGGTCATAACTTGACCCCAGAAATGGGAGATCTCTGCCTCAAAAACACCCCTGCCACGGTTCTTCATGGACTTAGAGCCTACATCTAATGTTCAAGACATCTATAGCTTGACCTCGCTCTGCCACTGTAGTATTAGAGTTGAGAAACCTCATCCTCATAAAGATATAGTACAGTGCCACAAGTGCCAGGAGTATGGGCACACGGAAGCATACTGTGAACACGTTTCACGGTGTGTCAAATGTGGAAGCGCTCACATCAGTGCAGAATGCTCAAAATCTCGAAACACGCCAGCTACCTGTGCACTGTGTAAACACAACCACACTGCTAACTACTAGGGCTGTCAAGTTTACTAGGAGCTGGAATAGCGGACCCTGTCTACTCTTCAACCACAGACTGCAACTCGAGTACAAAAAGTAGTGCCTCTGCCCTCCAGAGTTGTCGAGCCAGGACTGTCCTACCCTCAAATGACACAATCAACCTGGAACAATCTAGACAAGATGATTCACAACCATAACCGCATCCCCCACCCAGGAGGGAGCGACCCACTATCCCCAACGTCCCGATTCCGCCCTCGTCAAATGATCTACACTCCTTATTGAAATAAGGAGTGAACTCCTTCTTCTCACAACTTAACTCCCTCATCTCACCACTCATATCCCTTCTGACCAACCCACTCACCAAAATGACCCTGCCAACTCCCACACCATGATTCCCAAATCTAAGAATTCTTTCTCTATCCTCCCATGGAATGCTTACGGTATTCGGGTGCATACTGATGAACTCAAACAACAGATAACAAAAATGTAGATGTAGTATTACTGACAGAAACACGACTAACTAAAAAAAATAATCTAAAAATTACTAGCTACCACACTTATAGGACAGACCATCCTGACGGACGAGCTCATGGTAGAACTGTACTTCTTATCAAGAAATCCTAAACCCATCATATTTTACCCTCCACTACAGAGTCCCTTCAATCAACAACAGTGTCTATTTCTACACCCTCTTATCCTACTACACTTTCAGCAGTGTATTGTCCTCCAAATAAGCCAATCACTACACCAGAATTTCGCACCTACCTCAAAGACCTTGGTCCCCGTTTCCTTGCTGGTGGAGAATATAATGCGACACACTTGCAATGGGATTGAGAACGACCAACTTCCGTGGCCTTGCTCTGCAAAATGCGATTTCATCCCAAAACCTCAGCAAAATTAGTCCTTCCTCTCCCATGTATTGGTCCTCTGACATGAATCGCCTTCCTGATATCCTAGACTTCTTCATTTGCAAAACCTTACTCCTCTTCATCATTCCGCTTCGAACTTAAACGAGCTTTCCTCTGGCGACAGCCCAGTTCTCCTAATGTTATCCTTGAGTCCTATTCCAAAACAATTACCCCCCTCCCTCAATAATGGCTTAGTTGACTGGGCCTTGTTTAGAACTCTCATAGAAGAGTCACTTGATCTCGGAGTTTCTCTGAGAATCTCAGATGATCTAGATGACGCTGTACATTTTTTTACCACAAACGTTCAGCAATGCATATATGTGGTTTATCTCAAACTAAAATTTACTAAATACTCTTCTGAGTCCTATAAATCACTCCCAGATTCACTTAAAAAGCTCAACATAGTGAAACACCACTCAAGAGCATTGTTCCAAAAATACACCCCTCAGACTGCAAAGACTTAAATCATCTTTCCAGACTCCTAAAACAAAAATTAAATTTTTTACAAAATGAGGCCTCTAATGCCTATCTGTCTACTCTTAGCAGGAGACAAATCCATTTAGATTGCTACTTGCAGAAGAGCCATGAGGCTTCTACTCCCTTGCGTCGAGGAGATGGTTCCTGAGCCTCTTTGCTCATTACCTATGTCCTTGCCACTCAAGGCAGTAACCCTTCCGAGGTCAAGTATTTAATATCTCATCTGCCTAAGTGCAAATTACCCGGATATTATTTAATCACCGGCTAAATTCTCTGTAATCTTCCCAAGAAGACAATTGTATTCTTGACCTACATTTATAATTGCATATTCCGAACTACGAACTTCCCTCTCCTCTGGTAATATTCTGATATAATACTTTTTCCCAAACCTGGAAAATCACCACATAACCCCTTATCCTATCGTCTTATAAGTCTCCTTCCTATACTTTCAAAAGTTTTCGAAAAAATACTGTTGAAACGAATGATGGCTTCCATTGAACCCTGCAATATCCTCCCAAATCATCAGTTCAGCTTCAGAAGTAAGCATTCTACTATCCAGCAAGTGTTTCGCATCGTTGACTATATTTCCTCTTCCCTTGAGCGCAAAGAGTACTGCCCAGGTGCCTTTTTTTTATGTTTCCCAAGCGTTTGATAGAGTCTGGCACAGTGGTTTTCTGTTTAAACTTACTTATCACTTACCTTATCCTTAAGTCTTACTTATCCAACCGTTTCTTTAGGGTTCAACAAGGATTAGATTACTCCGATTTCTACCATGTGGAAGCAGGAATTCCTCAAGGTAGTGTGCTTTGACCTATCCTATTTATCCTGTACACTGCTGACACCCATCCCAACCCATCTAATTACCCTCTTAGCTCTATTTGCGGATGACAAAGCTATCCTATCATCTCATCCGATCCTAAAACTGCTTCTAAAAACCTACAAGATCATCTCAAAAAAATCAAACTATGGTGTGGTAAATGGAGAATAAAAATCAATAAAGCAAAATGCATTCAAGTTAATTTCCAACTGCAGAAAATAGAGTTCCCTGAAATTTTAAAATTTAACAATATTCCTTTACCACATTCGAATTCCGTTTGTTACCTTGGGTTCCATCTTGACTCATGACTTACGTGAAGCAAACATATTAAAATTAAAAGACTAGAACTCAATTGGCGATATGGACTTCTATTCAGACTCATGAATAAGAACTCTAATCTTACGATAAAAAACAAACTGACGCTCTACAAAACCTTATTATGACCAATATGGACTTACGGAGTAGAAATCTGGGGTGCCGCCAAGTCTTCTAACATTTAAACAGTCCCAACCTTCTAAATCCAAAACCCTCAGAATGATTTCAAATGTACCCTATTATGTATCCATCAATTCATCCCTTCTTCACGATCTTAATATCCCTTTTGTTCAAGACCTCATTTCTTCCCGCTTCACCTTTTTCTCATTAAACTTCCATACCATCCTAATGGTATGTAACCTTGTCTTCCAACTCCAACCCCTACAACCCTCCCCGTCACAATCGAAGATGGCCCCATGACCTCCTGGGGACATAGTCTGTAAATAGTTTGAGAGTGGTGTTATTGGTCACTTCCTCTCCTCATGTGATTGACATTAAATGTTGTAATCAAATTTAAAAAATGTTTTTATTTAACAGAATGTAATAAATAAAAGTTTTAAAAAAATACTATGCCTTTTTCTATTTGGCTGGTATTGATGTTCGGTTCAACTGTTGATAAAAAATCTATATGAGCATTTTTTTAAATATTCACTGATGGTTTGTCTTACATCATATGCCATCTTCAGGGCTGTTAACAAAATTATAATTTCATGAGAAAAGATAAGAAATTCAACAGCCAGTTATTAAAAAATACAGAAAATGTTTAAATGAAGTATATTAAAAAATTTACACGATTTATAAATTCACCAAATCCACCTATCATGAAGGCAAGAGCTGTTGCCAAAATGAGGAAATCTACAAAACTAAGATATGGAAATAAGGTAAATAAACAGATACTGTGTAGGATGGGGGACTAGATGGTAAGATTCTAACGGAGGTTGGCAAGTCAAAGGAACAGAAAGGGGAATGAAGCAGTATTATGTTTCCATTATATCTGTTGTTTACCTTATTTTTGCAGTTTTAGTTCTTTAAATTTTGATGGCAGCTTTGATTAGTCTTTCTTTAATTACCACTATTAATTATGATATTACAATTTTGATGTCTCCCTTAATTTTCCCCCTCCCCCTCTATGATTTGATCCATTATCAATTTATTATCTGTCCTAAAATTTCTTAAAAATTTAGGTAGATCTAATCTTAGTCCTGATTTAGTGTCATTTATATAAATAAAAAAATAAATAAACTTATACCTTTAAGTTATTATTTATTGTCTATGCAATGATAAACTATTTTGTAGATAATAGAATTCTTCTGACTTATTCTGGTGGTGATGCTCTTAATGAAAGCACTCTTTGCAATAATACAAAATGGAAAACATTAGTATTTATCACATGTGATTATGATGCTGAAGATGTAAGTGAATCTTAACTATTTTTTTTTAAACTTATAATATAATTTTATATAATATGTTGTTAAAATGTATATTTATTTTTATAAAGATCAACATAGATTCCCTTAAATGGAGGATGTTTTGCCTTGTTTCATCTGAAAACTTCTGTGATCTGTCTCCCTCGTCAATCATTATTTCTGAGGTAACTCAAGCTGATGTTCTTGACTTTATAATTTTGATTATTGATTCATTGATTAGATTGTTTAATGAAAATTTGCCTAAAATAAATTGATATTATGTTTATCATGTTATAATTATTAGGTGCACTTCCTTTATATATATATATTTATTTATTTGTCTTTTTCTTCTATCTATAGGTGGTTTCTTGTGGTACTTCTAATCATCATTATGTATTTTGTGATGGGAATTTTTTACAAGCGGTTTGTTGAAGGTGCAAAAGGTTGGGAACAGGTGCCACATCATGAGTTTTTGAGGAGCCCTCTTCAACATATTTTGGTATAATTTGCATATTATCCTTTTAAGCATAGCATTTATTTTAAATGAATTATCTCTTGTATAAATTATCATTATAAAGCCTCCTATAACCCTTAATTATTATCATATGCTAAGAGAAATAACTTAAACTCATCATTCAAATCCCGATTTAGGTAGAGAATTTTTTTCTAGCTCCCTGTATGATTCAAATTGATTAAATTCATCATATTCATTACTATAAACTATATCAAAATTATTGAAATGTTAATGCTTAATATTTATTTATGCTTATATTAAACAAAACTAATGAATCTAAATTCCTTTATTTATTGAAAAGATAATTATTGTAGATTGTAAAGATAATTGTTTACACATACACTAACAAGTTTCTATTGTTTAGTATAAAATAACATGTACATGTATTTGTAAAACAAGCAAAGGAAAATTAATCTGTTTAAAATTTAAATTTAAAACTGTTATTTCATTATTTATATAATTAATTAGTCCTAAAATAAAAAACAAACACTTGATCTACCACATTTTATTTTTTCAGATATTAAATGATTATACCCCAATTTTCAGCCCATTTCGTGAATTTAGTCTTTAAATGTTCAATTTATTATAAAAATTATGCCTATAGTTTTATATTTAGGTAATAGTATATAAAGCAATAGACCTAATCTGATTTTTTTACAGTTTTGCAGACAAAATGTGTTGATCTGGGTATTTTTAATTAATAATATATATGTTTATAAGGCCATATTTTCAACAAGCTATGAAATAGAACATTAAACATACCATGAATTTATTATCAATGCTTCTAGCTTACATGAAAAAATTAATTTATTAAGATAATAAAATAAATGAGTTTTGACTGTAGAGATTATTAGTAGAGAATCTGTTGAGGTTTGGTCAAGGTTGATCCAAAAAAATGCAACTCCTAGTTAAATATAAATTAAATAAAACAATATAAAATACATTTTTTGAATTCTATTTTTTGGATCAACCTTGATCGAACCCCAACAAATTCTCTAATAAAATTATTATTGTCATAAGTAGTTTTAAATTTGTAATTTTTTTAAATTACAAATTTAAAACTACTTATGACAATTACTAATAACTGAGATGTTTACTAATAACAAATTACTGTTATTTTAAAACATCTCAGTTCCTCAAGATATATGAAGATGCCTGACCCCAACGAGGCAAGAATCTGATGTTGCCAATGCTATCAGCAAAGCAGCCCTCTCCTCTTAAATAGTGGCTTTGTTGGTTGCTAAAGCTACCTACTCCTTTGGGCAATGAGCTATAACCCCTCTTTCTTTCAGTTAATTCCATGGAAATGTAACTGTTCTCTTAACAGATTTCTTTAAAACTTAATTAATATTTTCTCCTTCTTATTAAATAATGATTTTTTCACTGAAATTGATGTTTGTGTTTGATCACTCAAAAGTCCTCAGTTTTTAGTTTTCCCAGTGAAATTTAGAATTCACATTAAAAAGTAATATACAGTAAAATCTTACCAATAAAAGAGGGGACCTACTATGCCAATTAAGCAAGTGTAATTGAAAAAAAAAATTCCATTCATGTAAGAAAATTTAATGTTCAAGAAAATGAATTGCAAAATAAACCATTAAAATGTTTAATAGTTATAATAACATACTACTACTTCCTTATTATTTAAATGCTTATATAAGTTATATTTATTAGCAAATCTCAGTTGTAGATATTTCTGAGAAATACAATAAAAACAATAGGTAAAACTACAAATTATTCTCTTGTGTATACATTATATTTTTCTTTCAATATACTGTTGTGGATCATCTCAAAAGGTATTTTGAAGAGGCTGCTATTTTTTCAACACAATAGAAATAAGAGGTTCACTGTAGTTCTCTTTCCCAAAACAATTTTTATCCTGAGAAGCATATCTCATAATCAGGATTTTAATACTTTCCTCACATTCTTGACAGCTGTTTCTTCTGTTTCTGTATTCATAAGACATACTTAATAGTCTCTCTCTCTCTCTCTCTCTCTCTCCCCCTTCCTCTTCCCATTCATACATTATATATATATAGTTTCTTAAAATTATTTTTAACCATTACCAATGCAAAGAAGATTTATATTGTTAATTTCAACTTTGTTTATTTTTTCTAGGGCTGCTTGCAGAGAAAAGAAGAAATTCCTATTCCCAGAAATGTTGTAAATGATCCTGCTGATGAACCTCTTCTTCGACCATAACCAATGTTGAGATTTTCTTCTGATTTCCATGAACCTTAACTGCACAGGTTTATCAACTAAATAGTCAGAAGAATATAACAATATATTGTAAGTGATATATTTCTTGTGAGTCTAGAATTTTATGGCCTCTGATAATAATATTTTATAAACTTATGCACTATTTTCTACTAAATATTTCATATAAAATTAAAGAATGATAAGATGCTTGTTATGTAAATTTTGTTATTTTCTGTTATCTGATCCAGATTGTACCTTGACAGGTATATCGACATATTGGCTGAAAAACTTATTTAGTAAACAAGGTAAAGTCTAGTACATATTTTTTTTTGCATTATTTTTCTTTCTTTTCATTAAGCTAACTTGAGTAAATCACTAGTTCTTCAACGAGTACTCTTGTACTCACCTCTATTAGCCTAACTTTTCATGTCAAGAATAGGGCTAAGTATAATGTATGAACTTTATACACTATATCATGGTACAAATTAGTGCCTATGCATATAACCACTATCATTTCATATTCAACAAAAAATAAGAATACCAAAAGTACTAATAAAAATGTACCATTACATTGATCTAGGTATGATGAAACTTTGTGTTTCCTTACAAGTATTCAAAACTGAGCCAGTGTTAAGCCTTCTTAACATATATGAAAACATTAGCTTTTATATTCCTTGAATTGAAAAAAAAAAAAAATTAGTTACAATAATAAATTAACTGATTTTTTGCTAACATCAGCATAGTTTTTGCTATAAACTATGCCAACATGACATAGTTTTTGTTAGTAATTCAAATTATGGTGACCTTTTATTTTATTTACTTTTAATTTGCTTTAGAATTTCAAGTATTTTATCTAGAATCTGAATATTTGGTAATTTATTAATCTAGACAATTTTAATTGTTGTTATGCTTAATGTGTTAGTATTTCTGAAAATATATAGAATGAAAATGTTTATGTATAAGTGATTGTTCCTAATATGTATTAGTGATAATTTTTTTTTTTTTTAACCTGCTTAACTGATATTATTGTTTATTTTTTTATTTAAGTTAGTTGTCGGATAGTAATTTTTTGATTATAATTTCCTTCAGAACTCCAAAACCTCAACTTTACTTGCTAAACCAGAAAATGTCATTATTTTATTATGTGTGTATTTTTACTTCCATGCATTTAATTTACTTGTGTATTCAGGCCACAAGATATTCTAATATCTAACTTAAGTGGCTATTCATAATTTCTCTCCTAATTAGGACTCTATTCTAAAATTGTATCTAAGAATGACTAGCATTATGTTTCATTTGTGTTGTTACACGGAGTTGAGACTTGGCTCTAAAGGCAATTAATCATGTTTGAGATATGATTACAAAAAATAATGCTCAAAATTCCTTTTAACAGATTTACAGACCAATGAAACTGTGCTAGGTCAAGCAAATGATGTTAGTGTAGCAGTACAAAAAAAGAAAATGTATTAGTTTAATTTCTTCTTCAGGGTAGGACTGTGTCAAACAAGTTTTTATTCAAACAAGTTTATCATTTGATAAAAAAATCTTTCGTTTATCAATGTCTTCTTCTGGACTAAACGGTGAATGAGAGCATCCTCTGGCCCAAGGAGTATTTATACCTGCCTTGGACCTGACCTTGGTCTAAGACTTGTCTTCCCATTGCTGATTCTCTTGGTGGACATTCCCCAGAGGTATTCTCTATGAATGTTGCTGGATCGTGTTTAGTTTAGTTTTTATGGAGCTGGTTTCCAGTTTTTGCTGTTTATATCTTTCTTCTTTATTGAAATTTTATAAGTTGTTTCTAATGCTTCCCTGGTAATTCGATTGTGGTAGTTATATTCTCTGGTTAGGAAAGATATAGTACATCTTAAAGGAAACCATTACAATATTCTTCAGCTTATAATGAAAGATAAAATTGAAGAATGCTGAGGAATTAGATGTCATGGCTGAAATATATTTTTGATTGTTCAGTGCCCAACAACTATTCAGTTTAGTCAAATGCTATAAAGAACTCTCCATCGTGATTTGCCAACATTAGGAGACCTAATATGACATCAAAGGAAGAAAAGAAAGTTAGTGTATAGTCATTTCAGGTTGAAGCTGTTGTTTATTCATAGCCATAAACTTCCTTCCATGCACTTTATGAAAGTTTAAAAAAAAAAAAAAAATCTTTGACTTTTAACTATAATAGCCTGAAATCGTAGGAGTTACTGCAATACATAACTCAGTCAATCATTTGTTTAGTGAATTTGTTCATATTTATTAATATAACAACTAAACCCTTCACATTTAGAGAATTCTACAATTTCATACATTAGAACAGAATCGCTGTCGATTATTTTCAGCCAGGTGTCATGTCAATCTCCATTCTTAACTAAGGGCATCTCTCTAAATATTTTTATCAATTATAAATATTTTTTGTTTTTATTGTTTTGCATTTTTTTTTACACCGAAATTAGTTTGAATTATAAAACTTTAGCAGTTTTAGTGTTTTCACATGTGCATAGTTTTGCTATATTTTATTATTGTTATATAATCTATAAAATCCATTGTTTAATGTTCTTTATTGTATTATTTAAATGGGAAAAATAAATATCTTGCTTTTCCATTGATTTATGGTGCTTTTTTGATATTTAGAATATTATTTAATATCCATTGAATTTATACCCCCCCCNAGCCCCCCCAAAAGTGTTAACTTATTGCTATTTGTAAAAATAAGGAAAAAAAAATTCTTTATATTTAACAAATTTTAGTGTTAGAACTGTCATTGTATTTTTGAAGTATTATAAATGTGTGAAATTTTGCTTGTGTGTATATTTTGTAAATACTAAATAAATTCTTTAAAACAATAATAATAAGTGATCTGAGTGAATGTTTTAATTATGCTAGTCAGATATTAATTATTGTAATTTTGTATTTAGACCTTATCGACTCTTCTTTTGTAAATTTGTCAATAAATGTGACATTTATCTTAAACTTTTTATCCTTCAGCAGACTAACATTATATGACAAACAAGATTTATGCTGTACCTCCAAACTGATTCCCATTAATATGTGTTTCATTATTCCTTTAACTGCATTAATCAGTTTATATCAAGATTTAATGTAGAAAATGGTGGTTGTAATAACACGTACTAGTAGTTTGATGATGATTTTTAAATAGAAACTCACAACAAAAACATGATGAATAACCCAAAACGTTCAAGCGTAAGAACAAGCGTGAGTCTCTTGTATCAACATATGTTAATTGATTTTAAATAACTGAAGTATAATTTATTAACTATTAAAATAGGATTAAGGGGATGTCACATCTTCTCCCTCACAGGAAAAGACGTGCTCGGAGGTGATCTGCATGCATTCTTCTCTGATGCCCGTCCACCTCTACAAGGAGTAAAGGCCGGTCTGTTTCATGTCTCTTCCTGCTTCGTAGCCCTTGCTGTTTTTCTTGAGAGCCCATACTGCTTCTCCCAGCTGGAAGTGCCTTTCGCGACAGCCCCTGTCGTGATGCTTCTTCTGGGAGGTAGCCGTCTCCCTTCTCCACTATCGGGCTGCTCTATCGGGTGACTATCGGGCTGCTCGCGTTCCCCATCTTCCTGGTGACCATGCCGAAGCCGAGGGCCTTTATGAACTTGTCGCTCTTGTCCAGTTTGTGTGGGAGTTGGA
This sequence comes from Oncopeltus fasciatus, assembly GCA_000696205.2. Taxonomy (NCBI): domain Eukaryota; kingdom Metazoa; phylum Arthropoda; class Insecta; order Hemiptera; family Lygaeidae; genus Oncopeltus; species Oncopeltus fasciatus. The sequence continues at coordinate 405,682 of KZ807302.1, read as the reverse complement.
GTTTTTTGTTGAATGCCTTGACTTCTATCAAAAGCTTCGCCTAAGGTTGGTATAGTTACTCCTGTATAGGCTACGAGGTTATGAACAAATCGGAGTTAAGGCCGCCCAAGCTTTTCCCATATCGACTGGCTTATGACTGAGTCGGTAGCCCCAGAGTCGTACAGCATTTCCATTTTAAGAGCCCCCAAGCGGACCGAGACCATGATTTTTTTTTTCCCAAAGTACGCACGGAGTAATTTGGATGTGACCTATTAGAAGAGGTATCCGAGGGTGATAAGCTACTGATTTGTGCTAAACGGCCGAGGCGGTTAGCTCTACGCCGTTCACCCTGCAATACAGCTGATCCGCTCTCGAGACAGGCCTTTGACAAGTGATTGGAGCCGCCATACCTGTGGCAGGTCTTACCCTCCTCTGTACAGTGCTCACCAGCCTGATGACGAGAATTAGCGCAGCAAAAGCAGTGCTCGCCCTGGACCGGGACAGTTGGCTTTGAGCGAGGTCTAGACTGAGGTTCAACAACAAATACTTCCCGGGGTGTAGTATGTTGCCCTGATGAGGAGTGCGCTAGTCTCATCTGCTCGAGCTGAAGTGCTGTTTTTTCTACCGTCTTAAAATTAGCAGAGACGGAAGATTGGTCTTTGAGTAGCTGTCGCTGCCAGGCCGCGTTGTTAATGCCTATAATTAGCTGATCCCTCAGTTGCTCCTCCAGAGACGTGAAGAATTATGTATTTTTTCTTCTTTATCCGGTAAATATTGCTTATTCGTCTTCTTCTTACTAGTTGACATTTTTGTCTGCAGCACCAAATTTAATAACACACACTAGTAGTTTGATAATGATTTTTAATTACAAACTCATAAAAAAAACAGTATGTATAACCCAAAACGTTCAAACGTAAGAACAAGCATGAGTCTCTTGTATCAACATATGTTACATTGATTTTAAATAACTGAAGTGTAATTTATTAACTATTAAAATAGGATTAAGGTTACGTCACAGTGGTTATTAAAAAAAAGTAGGGTGATGAACTGTAGACTGTCTCTTCAATTTGACTTAGTGGTTGGATGACCTCCCAAGTGGGTTATTTAAAAAAAAAAGCAAAAAAATTAAATGACTTATATTATAATTGAATTAATGAAATAATGAAGGGAAAATATATTCTTGAAATATTGGTCTAGGCTAAATTGTTGTACAAAATTATTAGATCAAAATCCCCAATAACCAACTAATTTTATCTGAAAACCTGGAAATAAGGTAAGAGCCAGAGCTCGGACAAATTGTACAAAACTATGTTAGACTTTCTTAGACACCATATGAGACTGAGGATGGATGAGGTGGCTCAGTAGGCCGAAAAGTGCAAGGCATGCACAGGGTAAGAGTGTAGAACAGATAAAGTTTGTTTACATGTGTGAAATCAAAGATGTAAATCCTCCCCCCTGAAATTAGAAATTGGGGGATTTAAAAAAAACTGATNCATTAAAAAACTCTCCATTTGATAAAAAAAATACATTGTTTTAAATTGTATTTTTTTGGATCAATCTTGACCGACAGCCAACAGATTCTCTACTAGAATATAATTACTTCTGTGATTTATTCAATTTCAATACAGTAAGAAATACTTATGTTCCAAAATGTTGTTGAAATTAAAAAATAAAAAGTGTATTTGCCATAAGAAAGTTATGTGAGTAAATATGAGAGATTTTTCAATAAAAACTTTATTAGAAATGCGAGATTTCAAATCTATTTCTAAAATTAATCAATGTCAAAATAGTACTTAAGCTTATAAAAAGTTTGTTGATATTTCTATGTAATAATTAAGATTGAGATACAGTAGGTTTAAGGAAAACTGCTAAAACACATTTGTACAAAATATATATTTTATAAAATATAAACAGTTTATGCAAATATTGACAATAATAACTATAATACATATTGGATTCATTAAAAAAATTACATAATTATAAAAATGAAATAATAATCATAAATTTACTATTATATAAAATTTATGATTATAGACCTTAAACTTCTGATAAACATATTTATCTGAATACAATTATTTGCTATTATGTAAAGGATTAATAATTTTATCTCATTGATCTTAAAATCAGACTTCTGTAATATTTTTTTCAGAAATTTAAAATTTGTCTACATTATTTATGAATTAAAATTTAAGATATTCATTTAGTGAATAGGTATCTCAAATTTTTTAGGCCTCAGAGAAATTGTCAACAATAAATATGTGAAAGAGAAAAATACATTAAAATGATTCAACAAATAGAGGGTTTTTGACCTCTTGACAAATATATTGAGATCTATAATTTATGCATCCATGGAGTAAAATATTTCTTTTGTTTCCACAAAACTCCAGTATATATAACTAATTTAACTATAAAAGATTTTTTCAGATATAATATAATCAAACCATTAGGGGTGGAAGTTAATCTATAACATGATAACAGATTCATTTTTTTAAATGCTCATTCAGGCACTTTATAAACTATCACAAATGAACTTTATGTTTAGTAATAGTCTTTTTTATTATTTATTTGGTCTATTAATTTTTCTACTTCTGAGGTGCTATTGTCTAAATCAAAAGGCAGTTTGTTTTTATAATATTGTATAACTTCTGCTATTTAATGTAGTAGTTCATGTGTTGGTATGATATTGGGATATAGTGTTTTTAGTTTATTACTAGGGAATTATCTATATTTTGCAAAGCATCTAAGATTATTTCTAGTAGTGATTGTGAGTCAAAATGTCTTTAATGTTGTCTGTAGTTTTTATTTCTTGTATATAGTTATTTTATTCATTATTTTTATGTTGAATATCATTGAGTGTGTTATTGAAATTAATCACTAATTGTGAAGTAATATAGTATTGTGAAATAATTTGTTTTTGCAATATATGACCGTTCTCTTTCAGATAATTGATAATTTTGTTGTACTGTTTTCCATCATTTGCATCAAGATTTCCAGTAAGATATTTTATTACTGTGCCTAAACCACTCATTAACCCTCATTCAGTTCTAATATGATCGTGTGTTAAATATTTATTTATTATTTATAATTGATTTTGCAAAGTCGACAATTCGAATATAGTTTTTAATGTAAGTTAAAGAGTTATTATCTATGCTAGTGTTGTTTATTTTTGATTTTATTTCATAGTGTTTTGTTTCAAGTTTATTGAATTCTTGAATTAAGCTGTCTAAATTATAATAGTGTACAAATGGGTGTTTAAATGTTTACAATTTTGCAGGTTCTAAGTTTATTTCCATTATCCCAGGATTATTAGTAATGTTTTTATTTAAATTCAATGTGTAGTGGGTCATAACTATTATCGTATCAATATTGACCTGAAAAAAGGGTATTAAATTATTTAAGGCTTTTTAATTTATGTAGTGATTTGTCTATTCACTTTATGCAGCTAATGCATGTGTAAGTGTGTATCTACTTTATCACATAGGTAAGTAGTATTATATTACTTATTTCATATATTAGTTTGTATTATTATATAATTCTA
>KZ807302.1:383627-401948 GCA_000696205.2 Oncopeltus fasciatus | reverse complement strand
AAGGATTATCTGCCAACGTTTCGGCTTACATTGTAAGCCATCTTCAGGGTTATCATGAAAATGAGAGAGGACGTCCTGTCCCTAAGTTTACATTTCCATGACTAAAGTATAAATTTTCTTTATACACAATGTGAGAGGTAGAAAGGTGGGGTAACTTCCGCCTCTTACCTTGTCCCCCCACCTTTCTACCTCTCACATTGTGTATAAGGAAAATTTATACTTTAGTCATGGAAATGTGAACTTAGGGACAGGACGTCCTCTCTTATCTTCATGATAGGTAGGTGTGGCAAATTACTGTTTTATTGTTATTCAATTATTTGTCAATAAGTTGTTTGTATGTTTTTTCAAATTGGTTTTTTTTTAAAATTGTTTTTCAAAATCTTTTTAAATTCTCTTAGATAGCTTTCTACATTCATATCTTGATATCACATTATACTATTGCAATTCTCTATAATTGCATATTAATTCTTTTAATTATTATTGTATTCTCATGACATTGTATTTCTACAGTCATACATATTAAAAAATAAAACTGCCCTCACAAAACATGTGATTCATGAAGAATATACATTCGACTTTTATAACGTTACCATTCTTTCCACTGAACCCTATTATCTGAAACTTTTCTCGTAAACTTACAACACAATCCAATAACTACAGAACTCACAGGACAAATTTCTTCAACTTATTCTAACATTTTAAACATTCTGAAAAAATCATTAGCCCTCCTTCAAAATAAACCTGCCAAATTTGTCTTATAGTTCCTTAGGCAACTTATCTGCAATAATTCCTACCATTTTCCTAGTAAGCCCTGAAGATGGCTTGAAATGTAAGCCGAAATGTCAGATAATTAAAAAAATACACTTTTTAAAATTGTTTTCTTGGATCTACTTTGATCAAACCCCAACAAAGAAAACATCTACTAATAATCTTTACATTAAAAAACTCTCCATTTGATAAAAAAAATACATTGTTTTAAATTGTATTTTTTTGGATCAATCTTGACCGACAGCCAACAGATTCTCTACTAGAATATAATTACTTCTGTGATTTATTCAATTTCAATACAGTAAGAAATACTTATGTTCCAAAATGTTGTTGAAATTAAAAAATAAAAAGTGTATTTGCCATAAGAAAGTTATGTGAGTAAATATGAGAGATTTTTCAATAAAAACTTTATTAGAAATGCGAGATTTCAAATCTATTTCTAAAATTAATCAATGTCAAAATAGTACTTAAGCTTATAAAAAGTTTGTTGATATTTCTATGTAATAATTAAGATTGAGATACAGTAGGTTTAAGGAAAACTGCTAAAACACATTTGTACAAAATATATATTTTATAAAATATAAACAGTTTATGCAAATATTGACAATAATAACTATAATACATATTGGATTCATTAAAAAAATTACATAATTATAAAAATGAAATAATAATCATAAATTTACTATTATATAAAATTTATGATTATAGACCTTAAACTTCTGATAAACATATTTATCTGAATACAATTATTTGCTATTATGTAAAGGATTAATAATTTTATCACATTGATCTTAAAATCAGACTTCTGTAATATTTTTTTCAGAAATTTAAAATTTGTCTACATTATTTATGAATTAAAATTTAAGATATTCATTTAGTGAATAGGTATCTCAAATTTTTTAGGCCTCAGAGAAATTGTCAACAATAAATATGTGAAAGAGAAAAATACATTAAAATGATTCAACAAATAGAGGGTTTTTGACCTCTTGACAAATATATTGAGATCTATAATTTATGCATCCATGGAGTAAAATATTTCTTTTGTTTCCACAAAACTCCAGTATATATAACTAATTTAACTATAAAAGATTTTTTCAGATATAATATAATCAAACCATTAGGGGTGGAAGTTAATCTATAACATGATAACAGATTCATTTTTTTAAATGCTCGTTCAGGCACTTTATAAACTATCACAAATGAACTTTATGTTTAGTAATAGTCTTTTTTATTATTTATTTGGTTGCTTTATTCTGTAAGTAAGTCTACATTTTGTAATTGCTCACAATGCTGTTCGATGGCTGTGAGAAGCATTGACATGAGGGAGAGAACGGCCAGTGCCGCAACTACGAAATTAAGTAAAGTAACAGTAATTTAAGATTTCCAAAAATTCATTGCAATATTCAATTACAATCAATTAATAGATTCCCTAAAATGGACTATTAAAATAACTTGAATACACATAAATACAATGAATTGAATACATTGTCTGCAATATTTTATTAGAGAGTTAATAATTAAAATTGGCAAATTAAATGAAAAGGCTTCCTTACATATAAAATTTTAAATTTCTGAATTTTTCATAGCATGAAGAGGCAAAAAAAAATCCATTTTATTTTCTATACTTTTTATTAAGTAAAAGATCTTAGAAAGCAAATTTAAAAATTTGAATCTACTTATTTATATTTTTTTTTTCTCTTCATTAGTTAATGAAACCAATAATAACTTTCTTGATAAGGAAATTTATCAACCAAAATATTTTAAAAATACATAATTAAAAAACATTATTCATCTAAATAACGATAAGTTCTTCTTAACTTTTCTTTTTTATTTCTTTTTTCTTTGTGGCATTTCCAAGGTTTCGCAGTACCTTCACCTGGATTTGTAGTATTGGATCTGAAAACAAATTTCAAAATTATATAGAGAATATAGGTATAAACAGCTTAGTTTAGAAAATTTTGAGACTTACTTAGTCTGCATTGGTCCAATTTTTTGAATCCCTTTCTGATGAACACCTTTAGAATTTTTATTAAAAAACAACTTATCTATGTCTTCCCCAGAAGGTTTCATAATCTGGAAAAAGAAACCAAATAAATTACGAAATTAATGAGAGGTTAGCTGATGTACTTTTTGTCTTTCAGTTTAGCTCTTGACTCTGAGATGTAGCCATAAAATCCTTCAGAGATCCCTCTAAACATCACTATCGCTTCATAAAAAGTTTTTATACGTAACATTAACATTTATAACTTATATTGTTTCATATTTGTATTGTTTAATTTAAATCTGTAAATCCTTTTCTGACAAATAACATACCTCATCACTATAATTCTATAAGTGTATAGTATTTCAGCACTGATGATAACTTATAAGTAAAGTTGAAATATCGGCAATAATAAAATAATTACCCAACAATTTTAGACTATTTTATTTTTCTGATCCTGGCCGAAACCCTAATTTCTCCAGCACAAGACTCGACGGCCAATGAACCTCCAACCATATATGTAATATAGTTAAAAATCTTGAAGATATATTTTCCCTTCCCTCTCCCATTATAAACAAAGCATTTGTTCATTTATATCAACAAATTAACCAATTTTTGTAACAGTACATACAGAATAATCTGTTTGATTAATTACAATTTAATTACCTTTTTAAAAATCAATGATTTGATATCATACTAGAAATTAATTATTTCTGTAAATTATTTATTTATTATCCATGGTATTTTAAATTAATGACTAAATTTTAANTGGAATATAGATCTGCTAAGGGTGGACGGAAATTGAAAGAGAAGAAGACGAAAGTTTTCAAAAATATTCTGGCAAATTCTGTTCCACCCTTAAATCCTCATCCTCCGTTATCTGTCCCATCGAGGATGAGGGATCTGTTTGTGTCCCAGGAAAAAAAGAGGCATCAACTGCTTGTACAGGTTTGTGAATATGATCTACAGCTCTTGTATTTATTGTATGTATTCTACTTTCATGTAGAAAGATATTTTGTTGATTTTTTCTAAGGAGTCAGTCAAATACATATAATTTGCGATGCACATGAATCATGTATGTATATTTCGTGAGATATAAATGTTGTATATCACAAAATTTAAAGGGAAGAAATATCTTCCCGCTTCTAATAATATCTCCCTGGCGTTAATGACCAAAGGTTGACACGCCATTAGAAAAAAAAAAAAAAAAAAAAAATTATTCTATTCAGATGCAGTTAAAACAAGGACAATTAAGAACGATGTCTTAGAAATATGGGTTTCTTGTTTAAAAATAGAATAAAAAATGGAAATGCTTTACAAATCAGTAATACTTTACAAAATCTGTAGCTCATTCTGATTTCATATAAGGCATTAAAGCCTTAAAATAGAAATGTAAAAATATTAAAATATGAAAATATTAAAATTTTCAACTTACTCTGACAGCTCTTGCACCCTGTGGAGTTAATTCTGGTGGCTTTTTAAGGTTCTTTTTAAATTTATGAAATTCTTCCTGATTTTCTCCTGGAGGAGCCACACAATATAGAAGCCTTCCATTAACAAAATCTTTTAAAACATAGCGAGATGCGCGTGGATTATCTGGTTGTCCATTATTTGTCATGAAACCTCGACAGTCTGAAATTTAGTTCACAATAATAATAATTACAATAGAATTACAAAAATAACTACAGTTGATTAATAATTAATACAGCTAATTATTAGTTTTAAAATTAGCTGCCAGTAGTGATGTTTTTGCAGCTATATTTTTAATATTATCTTTTCAAGATCTAGACTGTCATTCTTCTTACAATTCACATACTTTTCTCAAAGTAAAAGTTTTCTAAAAAATAAATGACACTATTTATTTAATTAAATCTTGGAAGGTAATTGAACTAAATTGATCTGACAGATTTTTGGACATCATACAATAGTAGATTCTAAAATTACAACACTTTTATTTTCATCACTTAACCAAGTAACTAACCAGTTTACTACATCAACATGGTGATTCCTCTTGTTTCTACTATTGATTGAAAAGTTCATACTTTAATTTGATTACTTTAGATAAAATGAAATTGTAATTCAAGATCCATTTTAAACAGCATTTTCAACATAACAAGTCCTAAGGTCAGCTGTTTTGTTCGCATAATAAACTTTTCTCGAAAGATATATCATTGGTCCAGGCATAGTGTTTTTAGCATGCACAACTATTATATTAATATTTCCAGTAAAAAATTTATAGTATTTTCAGTCAAAATTCTTGATTGGCAGTGAACAAGAGGGACCCATAATTGCTGAATGTGACTTTCCAAGTGGAGGTGGAAAGCAAATATTAAATTTTCCTTCCAAATATACACATACTCAGGAAAAAAAAAAAACTTAACTCCTCAGTCTAAGGGCAGGACTTTACTGCTCAGACTTTAAAAATAGTGTAACTTACTCCTGAGATGACCCCTATATGAATATTTTGATGATAGATATTATCTCGAACATCAGTATAGTCATTGAATAAATAGTAAGTGAAAATAAAATTATACATTAAATTCGAACTTATGTTAGGTACTTCCCCAATATTTTAATGAATATGTTGACACATATTATAATTTTAAAAAACTTACAAGCATAGGCATTTAAAACTTCCTCAGGTGTAGGTGATCGATTGGGATCCTCTCCTTCTAAAGGTCGAGGAATCATAATACCATACTCTGACTCAATAAGTTCTCGAGGAATAAGTGAGGCAAGTAGAGCAGTAGGGGATACGTGATCTCTCATTTGGTCAATAGGTAATATCCCATTGAGAACCATTTCAGCTTTTGTTGAAACAAAACTAGGCATCACAAGGCCTGGACAATCACATAAAACAATATCCTTTCTCAAGTAAAGTGTCTGAAAAAATAAATAAATTTTATTAGTAGAAGATAAATGTCAGATAATATGACAAAGAACGTTTAGATAGATAAATTATAAGGGTCCTAGTGTCATAGACAAACTAAAATAAATAAAGTAACCCAAAGGATACAATTTTTTTAAAATTTTTTGCATCCTCAAAATGAGGGTTTTCTTTTTAAAAAGAACTTAATTTAAGCAATAAAGAAATTCTTTAAGTAAGAACTGCTAACTTATTTAATTAAATTGAGGTTGTCCTACACTGGTGTGAATTTAATTGAATGACTCATTTGCATAAGTGTTGGGGAAGGGAGCCAGTGAAGAACAGCCTATATAAATGTTAGAAGGCCTGGCCCCACTATGCACATTCTCAATCCCAAGCCTAGCCCAAGATCCAGCTCTGCAAGCACACACTGCAAAACTTAAGAACTAATTTGCGGAGGTCAATCTCGGCAACAGAATAGCTTTGTGCCGGGGCCTACTTGGTTCAGAACCCTCTCCCCTTTTCTCATTGCTAGTTCAACATGTCCATAAGCTCTAATTCAGTTCGGCTGCATTACCAAATAAGAATAACCAATCTATGAATATAGAATGGTCTGTGATTCTTAAGTCAGAGATTCTGGGGTACAGATCATTTACAACTGTAAAATGTCAAAAATTGCACAATTTTTAGATGTACATGTTTAAAATAATGGGATTCTATAGTTATGAGGATTGGGCCCATTTTAAAAATGGGAAAGAACAAGCTTAATAATATAATAAATCTGATTTTATTACAAGGTCAGTTAGCTTAGGTTAATAACAGTTTTTTTCTGTTCAGCATATCTTGAACAGTGAGGACTTTCCTGCAAATGATGTCATTTTTTTGTAGTAAGAAGACTACAGTGAATAGGTTGGGTAAGAAAATCAGAGAAAATATTAAGTAAAAATTTAAATTAAGAGTTAACCATTTAGATAAATTACCTGGAAATGTTTTGTTTTCCCTGGTGTAGCAGATACAGACACCTTTTTGTCAGCAAGAAGAGCATTTATTGTAGAACTTTTCCCTACATTTGGGTAGCCAACAAGACCAATAGTAACATAACCTTTATCTTCGATTCCATCAACAACTTGAGTAAATGTTCTAAAAAATTCTATGAGATCATCTCGTCCAAGTAATTTGGAAGAATTTTTTGAAGTATCTAAGGAAAATAGAACTAATTATATCACTAATTTAATAGTAAGATTATATATTTATTGCTAAAAATTAACTCAAAATAGTTCTAAGTCAACAATAATAATTAATTTCTGAGCAATAAAGAACAAGGAAAAGTTATTGATGATAAGAATAGGTTTCTAGCAATTAATTAGGATGAAGTTCTAACCAGAATAGACCTGACCAATAAAGGGAGTGGTCGAGTAACTCTGAAAATAGAAGAGGCATTGACATAGAACCACTTATTTGGCTGGGACAAGTCTCAATTTTGAGCAACGCCAAAACTTGGTTATCACCAAAAACTTCCTTTTCTTATTTATATTTTTAGGGGAATTTAGATAATATTCATATAAAATATGTAAAATAAAAAAAGGACATATTTATTCCTGGCTTAATTAAAAATGTTTTATAATACTGTTAAGTACAAATATAGTGAAGGAATAATAAGTAAACATGGCCAACAAGAACAGGTAAATCAAGAGCCCGCTCACTTTAGGCTAGAAAGGGAGGGAGTATGATAAATGATTAATGACCACAGCAATATTCAGGCATTAAAACCATGCTGGAAAGACAATTGACTAAGGGTGCTAGAGAACCTAACAAAAGAAAGATTACTGAAGAGGGAAGTTGTTCCTCAGTCAATTTTAACAATAAAAATGGAATGTCAATCTTAAATTAAAATAATTATCTTTTTAAATTACTTCTTTTGTCAGCAAAATTTCCTTGGGCAATAGGTAAAATCTCAAAATTGGCAATCTTGGCATCAACAGAATTATCAGACTCAATATTTTCTGAAAAATTTTGCTCTTCAATGTTCAGTTTCTGTACATTTTCCTGGATTTCTTGAGAATCAATTTCATCAGAAGGCTCATTAGATTCTTCCTAAAAAAGAAAAAAAGCATAATTCATCTTTCATACTAATGAAAATATTTGAAAAGATTAATATTATACCACTTGGTAAATTACTAAAGGGGTATATCTATGAAAAAAATATCTCTGTTATTGCGAGAAGAGGTTAGACTTCAATTATCTAATCTGTTTAATTGTTTATTACTATGTTAACAAGAGAAGAAGTTAAATGTATTGAACTTCTAGTAATGAATTTTTCTTGAGATTATTAGATACTTATTTGAAGTACTGTTTTCTGTTGTCTAAAATTACCTTTATTATTTATAGCTATAATTACAGTATATTAAATTTCATTAAAAAATGTATAACAGCACTGTCTCCATTAGATTGTTGAATCAAATTGAGAGCACAATGATAGTTCAATAAGCTTTTTTTGAGTTGTAACTGATGAAGGATCAATGAAAACCCAGGGAATAAAAATTAAAGAAGACATATTCTTGAGATGGGGTTTATGTCAGATAAAAATAACATGAATTATAAAATAAAATTTTGAGGAAGGGTATTACATTTTAAAGTTGATTAAAATGGATTTTAATAACATAATAATAACTAAAAGAAACAGAAGCTCTTCAAATAAACCAAAATAGTAATTCATAATACAGACAAACCTCTTCCTCAGATTCTGATTCACTCAGTACATCTGGATCAGTCTCATGCTTTGGTTTTTCATATTTTTCACCCTCCTCTTCAAGGTCCTCTAAAGCTGCATTTTTTGCAGAAAAAAATGCAGCTTTAATATCGTTTTTATCAAAGTAGCTTGCCCATTTCTGACGCTGTTCTTCTGTTAAGTAGTCAGCTTTATTCAGCAGCAGTATATTGATTTTTTTTGGATCTATTTCCTTAACATATTTCTCCAGGTCTTCACAACGAAAGAGTAATGGATTCCTAGCATCCAGTATTTGAACAACTACATCACTGAAATAAAAATAATAGTGATGAAGTTAATTTCACATGCCTTACAAATATTTACTAATTACTCTCTAAACAAAAAACATGCTTAACAAAATTGAGATGCAACAGTTAACTACTACAATAATAGAAGTACAAATTACTATTTTTTTTTAACCTCTTTTTCAATGACATATGGACATGAGGGAGGAACTAACTACAAGTTATTGTCCTGTTCAAAACATACATGGCAAGTATCTAATTTATTCCACAATAAAAGCTTGCCCAGGATTTGAGTTAAGGGTATTTGAACCTATAACACCAGGATTGAGACCTGAGCACAGTTCCCCTCAGTTACATCCGTACTTTACAATTATTTTTACTTTCAATCATTTATACAATAATTGTGGTGATGTCTCATAAACAGTATTTAGTCTCAAACCACCTAATTCAAATCTTAAAATAAAGGAAAGAGCTATAAAATATACAATGGTTATCAACTTCAGCTTTAAGATCAAAATATGCAAACCAACCAACTTATAAGAAAATAAGAAATACCAATAGCTCTTATAAAAAACAGTACAATACACTAAGATGTGTAAAACACAGTAGATGTGAGTAAAACAGAGACTCAGTCACTATACTTACACTATCTATATTAATGAAACAGACTAAAAGCAAATGATAAAACACTATACAGACAATATAAGAAAAAGAACTAGATAACCCAGGAACAACATAATATTCTGAAAATGTTGGTCACAAATCCAATTGTTAAAATTACAACATTAAAGGTGATAAACTAATAATGCAAAAACATTCAAACACACAAAATACCATATATTAAATAATCACACAAATACTGTGGAAACCCAATACACATGATTCCCCTTAGGAAAACCATACACTCATCGACACAGTTTATAGGAAGACTAGCATTTTGGAAGTAATGTTCTAGATAACATATTTATGTCAAACCATTATATTTCTGGACTTGAAAAGTAAACATTAAAAACAAACGACCTTTTGTATATTAATTTTGATTTCATAGTGGTTACAATTAAAAACCTTTTAGGAACTTAAGAATAATCTCATTAATAATTATAAAAAATATATAACTCCCTTTATTAAAAATTAAAAGTAAGAAAATATTACCTTCTTTCTAAAACTCTCCAGAGTTGACGCCAAAAATCCAGATTTTTTTCATATGGCGTCATCATCATGTTGTCCTGTTCTTGCAAAGCTGCAAGATCTCGACGCCATTCAAGAAACTTTTCTCTTTCAGCTGCCTGCAATTCATCAGCTGTCATTTCTTCTGTCCATTTAGGTCTGAAAGCAAGAAAGGTATAAGAAGTGAGACATTTTGTTTGCAGCTTCATAATTTATCATGTCAAGTTACTTGAAGCTACTAATGATGGTAATGATCAGGAAATCATTTGCCACTGAGTCATGGTAGAGGGAAATAGCAATTCTTACGTGATTATAAAGAAGAAAATGATCAGTTAAATTAGTTCTTCTTTTAGTTGAAACTGGTCTCCTTTTTATTGACATAAAAAAATCTAAAAATGATTGATTCAAGAATTTGATTTTCTACTAGAATCTATTATCAAATATCACCATTAGTATTAATAAATTCAATAGGTTCAAAGAAGTACTGCAGATAAAACTTACATAATTTGTTAAAAGGTGAAAGACAACTGTTATAAATAATAAACATACACACCTTCTTGGAACTTTAAGCAAATCCTTTTTTTCTTCTTTATCTTTTTCATATTTCTTATACTCTTCTCTTGAAAGTAATCCGACACCAACTTTCGGACTGACAAAGGAGATATTTAATTTTTCAGCCTGAAATAACAAAATTAACATCATTATTCATTAAGTAAAGGCATCAGTGGGGAGATAAAAAGCATCATGGAAAGAATACACTAGAAACAAGACTCCGGCCAATTGGGAACTTTATGTTCAAAGGAGAAATGAATCTAAGCTTGCATTAAGGATGGCAAAAAGAAAGAGCTGGGAGGAATTTGGTCAAAGCTTACAGAGCGACTATCACGAAAATGTCAAAGTTTTTTGGAAAAAGATCAAGGCAATGAAAGAGAAAAGAGCAAACCAATAAGAAATATAAAAGACGAGAGAGGCAGATTGATTACCGGGGACAAAGGTATTTTGGAAAGATGGAGGTGCCACTATAAAAGGTGTTTTCTGGAGATTCTGAGGAGAGAATACCTAGAGAAGGTATACAGAGAGAATATGATAAGGTGATATGGGAAGAGGATGTGGAAGCAGCTGTAGAGAGATCAAGACTTGGAAAAGCACCAGGAAGAGACCGCATTGCCTAAGAATTCATCAAATTCGGAGGGGCAAAACTGCTGAAAGCATTACAGTATCTTTTTCAGAAGTTAATAACTGAAAAAATAATCTCTAAGGAATGGGAACACAACATAATTGTCCCAATTCACAAGAAGGGAAATGCTAGTGAATGCGAGAACTATAGACCAATATGTCTATCCCAGGTTGTGTACAAGCTCTATACTTCCATACTAGAAAATAAGCTGAGAGAATTAATGGGGGATGACTTGGAAGAGGAACAAGCTGCTTTCAGGCCTCAACGCCAGACCCAGGACCATATCTTCTCTCTCAGAACAATAATAGATAAGTCATGGGAACGGGGAAAGAGTATTTTCTTGGCATTCATAAACCTAAAAGCTGCCTTAGATTCATTCACAGTTCATTCAGTACCTAGACAAGAACTGTGGAATGCTCTTTCAGAGAACAATATCCCACAAGGATTGATAGAAGCTATCAAGTCGATCTATCATGATTCCAAAGGGATAGTAAGGATTAATAAAAAAAAGAGTCTGATACGTTTGCAATTGAGAAGGGTGTAAAGCAGGGAGACAGTTTGAGTCCACTCTTATTCATTATATACATGAATGGAATTTTAAAGATGTGCAAATGTAGGACAGCCCGTACAACCATTGGAAATTGGAACATGAGGGCAATCCTTGCCCAAGTAATGGTATTCACGGATGACATTGTTCTAATAGCTGAAAATGTCAAAGTAGAGCTGTAATTGAATGGGAAGCTGAGCTAGAAAGGAAAGGAATGACTATTAATGCCAGAAAAAGTAAAATAATGCACATTGGCCGGGAACAGGAATACGTTGAGGTGCGCTGCAAAGGTGAAATAATGGAAAAGTTGGACGACTACACTTACCTGAGCAGTGATAAGCAGGAATGGGAAGGTAGACCAAGAGATATCTAATAGGATAAAGAAGGCAAACTCAGTTTACTACCACCTCCGCAACACAGTTATAGGGAAAAGAGAGGTGCAGAAAAATGTAAAGCTACATATCTTTAAAGCTGTTTACCTACCTACCCTCCTATATGGAAGTGAAAGTTGGGTACCAATAGACAAGCACCTAAGCAGAGTTACTGCAATGGAAATGAGATACCTCCGTAAAATAGCGAGCCGAACCAGAAGAGATCGTGTCAGGAATGATAAGATTAGAACAGCTGGGGGTTGGCTCCCTAATGAATAACCTTGAAAAGAGACAACTTAGATGGTTTGGACAAATGAATTCTCTGCGGGATGAATGAGGACCGGAATGCCAGAAAATACTTTGAGGCCAAACCAACAGGGAAACGTCCCAGAGGGAGACCCAGAACTCAATGGACTGACTACATCTCAAGTGTAGGAGAGAAGAGAGGAAAAAATTGGAATGCCATGAGGGCGCTAGCTCAGGATCGGGAGGCTTGGTTTGTTAGGACTGAGGCACCTCTACTCTGAAAGGCACTAAGGAGGAAGAGAAAGAAGAAGAAAATAATTTTATTATTATGTTTTAAAGAATTAGTTATTTTATTTATTTCTATTTAGTATTTTATTTCAGCCCTTACATCATAAGACAAAACATTGGCATCATTCAATGAAATAATACACAAAATGTTAATTATTTCCTCCCAAGATGCCAAATCTCTCTTTACTGACATTCACATAGACAAGCACTCCAAATTGTTCACAAACACAGGACTACAGTACTCTTACCTGGACCCTTTCCCTTTGTTGTACTTCTGGCTATCTAGCAAGGAAATTACTACAAGCAGATTAACTGACTGGCTATGAAAAATAACCATGCTCCTGATATTTCCAATACTACCCTAAATGACCTCCTAGACTACATCCTTCCCTCATTTCCAAACAACATCTTGTTCCTCAGAAAAAATCTCCCAAATCCTTTGCTTTCAACTTCAATCCCCCCACTAAAAATTCACCATAGAATAGAGTTTATCAACTTCTCTTTCTAGACACACTAATTATCCAGGCCGGTAATGGCTCTATCTCCAGGGATCAGTACCCAAAGAATTCTCAGGTCATCTACTCAAATTTAACTGACCTCACCCTCACCATATATATAAAAAAAAAGTGGTCAAAAAGCTTATCTACAGATTACTCACACTCTCTGACAAGACATTCCACAACAAAAATATCAGACACTTGACAGACATCCTCTCTAATGGTTTCCATATGCATACCATATAAAAAAAACCTGAACAAATTCTACATTTCCATTTACCAAATCCAGCCCCCTTCCCAAAACAATGGGTAGCCAGAGGTAGCTCTTCCAACCCTCCCTTATATTTCCGAACTTTCGAAAAGAAATTAAGAAACTGTAAGAAAAAATGTTCCTAACTTGAAGCTTGCTTTTTCCACTATTAACAATCTTGAATCCATTTACACCCACCACAAAGACCCCATCCCTAGCCTTAACAGAACCAGTATCATAATTCATTAGATGTTTTATATATATATATATTGTTCACGTAGGCTTCCACAGTCATCAGATGTATGTAAAGCTTTTTCCGGGTTGGACTGTGTAAAGTTTTCTATGGTTGCCGAGCTTTCGCACATCCTGTGATGGCTTCTTCAGGGCTGAATAGAGAATGAGAGCTGTCTTCAAATCCAGGGGTATTTTATCGGTCCCATATTCCCATATGGGAAGACAGGCTTCGCCCAAGGACCGGACAGCGCCGGGTATAAATACCCCTGGATTTGAAGACAGCTCTCATTCTCTATTCAGCCCTGAAGAAGCCATCACAGGATGTGCGAAAGCTCGNCAAGAAACCATCTAAGGCAAGTGATTAATCTAATCTACTAAGATAACCTATAGGTAGGTCACCTTATTCTATCTTAATAGAAAACACCCATGGCACTGGGCACACTTTTATTTCTCGACCCAGGACTTGAATCCTCACTGCCAACCTGGATAGACAATACTACTATTATGCCTAATAGAAAATATTAACAAAAAACCTTTGAGGACATGAAATGGCACTAAAATAAATAAAAAAAAGAAAAATTATCTTCTTTATTCTCTATCCCATTGATTTTTTTTTTTTTAAATTCAACTTCAGAGGAGTTGAGAAAAATTTTCCAGATGAAAATTCCTCAAGATTATGACTTGCGTATAGGAATTTTGCAGAAAAAATCTTAAATGAATTGGAGATGTAAATTAAACTATTAAGCTCAGTAAATGGCTGCTTCTAAATGAAAAATTAAACAACAAAAACAACATATAGATCTAGCTATTTCAATCAGGAAAATTACTTTCATATGTATTTCATGCTCATAGTAAAAACAATTTGTAACATTTCAAAGCCAAACTCATACATTTTTATCATGATATTAAGCAATAGCGACATACATTTTAGAAATCATATTTATTTTAAATTTCATATATTTTAGCAGAAAATAAACCTTATTCCTCAGATCTTAACTCATTCACTTCAACATTGTGAATAACTGTCCCAAGTTAATAAATTGTGATAATCATAAAAGTTGGTGAAAATATATATTGAAGAAGTTTAAAAAGTTCTGCAAAGATATAATGATTCTAAAAATAAGGAGCTAATGACCTTTAGCAGTCGATGTACAATAAAAAAGAAAAAGGGACAAAAAACATTAATTTATTTCAATAATTAAAAATTATAGTAAAATATAGCATGAGATGTATTATTATTAATATAGCAACACAGGTCTTTGACCACNAAGTCCATTTTTGTTACTTTCTTGCGTTATAAAGTGAATTCTATTTCACATCCCTTCAATATAAACATGCATAAAAAAGGGACTTCAAATGATAAAGATTGCACTACACATTTTAACTGGTTACCTATAATTATGTCAATACCGATAGATGAGATAGGGTGTATTATTATTAATATAGCAACACAGGTCTTTGACCACGGGTATCAATTCACTAGAATATATATTGAGGGGGGGTACTTACACTTAAAACATATTAAATAGATATATAACATAAACAATTGAAAAAGGAAATAACCTGAAATTCAGTTCCTGCAAGTTTAGCAGTAGTAAGAAATTCTTCAAATGAACTTTGCTCTGTGACAGACTGAAGATTCAGTCTTCCCCAGTCATAACCATCATCTAATTCAGCGACATGAAGCTGTAAAAATATAGCATACAACATAAAGAAATTTAAAAATAGCTAAATTAAATATTTAAAAAATAATCCTTACAAGGAAATTAATCCTAATTTTAAAAAGATTCCTAATTCAATTATCTCCTAAAAACAATAATAAAAATTAATCAGTTATCATACCTTCTATTATCCGTCTTCATTGGTTTCTGCAAACCATCTTTTGTTGGNAGATGGTTTGCAGAAACCAATGAAGACGGATAATAGAAGGTATGATAGTTCTATATTCATTGGTAGTGAAAATAACCTTTTAGATTATTAATTAGTTATTTACTAATGCCTATTTATTTTATGTATTCCTCATGAAGATTTAAATATCATAAGAAATTGCATTTAGTAACTATCGGCCAATATAAGTAATTAATGAATATTTTGCTAACGATAACACTTTTTGCTAGTATCAGCAAAGGCATCAACTAAGTTTTAATTAGATACAGAATCGATTATGAATTAAGATTTTCACTTCAAAGATTCGTTAGAATATTATTTATGGAACTAAATTACTGACTAATAATTCACATAAGCCATGGATGACTAACAGTAATATATCATTTTTGAGATGAACTACATTTGCTATCAAGACTGCACTAAACAAAGATTGAAGTTAGTATGGTTCAGTAATTACATGACACATGGTTTTTACCTGAAAGGATAAAAACTAATCAAATTAATGCCCTTGAAGCTTGACAGTCTTAAAAGAGCTGAATATGAAAAATATTTAAATTTTCAGAATTTCAAATTTGTAAAACTTAGGCTAAAATTTTACGAATAGCCTTGGTACAACAATATTAACAAATAATTTTAATCAGAATCTGCTAAAGTAGCACACTAAGCATTGAAAGAAATTAGTATTGAGTTTATTTTAGATGGAGTTATATTATTTAAAAAAAAAAAAATACCTCAAGAGAAAGGAAACAAAAAAACAAGTTGAATTGATCTTTTTACTTTAGTGCATGGAAGAAATGGGCCACAGTCTTGGATACTAATTTCATGAATTATAATATGAATATAATAATTATATTATATATTGACTGATCAACAGCTAACCAATTGATATTTATTATATTATTATCACAAGTAATTAATACCTTTTCAAAATTAATATTATTTTAATTTATATTGTAACTGATCAATAAATAATTTTTCATATACTATTTTAGTGAGAAGTTTTAAATAACAAATTTTGGTTCATTAATATCTAAACAAGAATTTATATATTATGTTTGTGTCTGCATCCAGCACTGATTCCACTAAAAACATAGAACATTTGATCATAGCAAGGGATATTTTTAATCTTAATTATATTATAATTCATCAAACAGTGAAACCATTAGAGCATCTCTAAATAATAATAGTATATTCCTACTATGTCCCAAAGACATTAAGGTGGAATTAGTGCTATAGTTGAAAATGGATTTTAAAAATTAAATTTGAAATTAACAAAATTTTTTCACAAAAAATTCAAGAGTCGATTAATTTTCAATAAATCATAATTACAAAACAAGGGGTCGTGATATATGTCTTTTCCAGATCCCAAAATTAGTTTTACGTTTTTCTCACTGTCTTCAGTTCGTGGGTATACAGGTATCAAAGTACATTCCTAAATATTTCTCCCAGTTTTAATTATTGTGTTGATCGGCTTAAACAGCAATCACAACTAAACAATAAAGTATATTACATTTCTAATTCTCTTCATACTCTCACCCCTAATCATCATTTGATACTAAACATGCATGTGTTGGAGGTACCTCCTTATGATATTTGCAAGGCAAACTTCTATTTACCATAACAAAATCTAGGTGGTTAATAGTTATTTAAGCTCTAAACAAATTCTACATCAAAATTTACTTACTGCTGAAAGACTGGAAAGCCACATGCTATCTCCCTATATTTTACATTACATTAACTGTAATGCTATCACCAAACACAAAAAAAAAGATCATACACATAATTTACTTCTAAGAGACAGTAAACAAAGCATTTGAAGTCATTAAATAATTTTACAACTTGCTGGACTAAATGAATGAATTATTTGAGAGATTTAACAGTAACATATAATCAAGTAAACACTCAGAGGATACACTTCCTAACAGAACATAATTTATAACTTAAATTAAGTAATAATAGGACAGACTTTACTTCTGGTATAATATTGTTCTATAAATCGTAAGTGTCATGACCAATAGCAAACATTAACTAACATAATCTAATTAAACAACATCCTCAAAAATACTCACATAAGAATCAGGTGCCCTTCGATCACGTTTAGCAAATCTATCCTTTATTAAACTTCTACCTAAAGAATCTTTCTTATTTCGGGGCATCTTAAGAAAAAAAATTGGATAACACCATGGAGAGCGATTCTCAATGTGTCTATACAGGTTACGTTTCTAAAACCTTACAAAATAATAACCTTCTAAAGCCCATGGAGGTATGAGAATATATATTTTCAGGCTGTTTCCAAAAATACATTCTTCGACAAGTTTTTCCTACTGGACATTATATTCCAGAGGCGTTAAGAAAAGTCACTAATTTACTGAAAGTAATACAATCAGGTAATAAGTAAATTATTTATAGAAATTAAATATATAATTTTAATGAATTTATAAATTTTATTACAACTAAACAAGTCATAGTTAGTCAAATTATTGTCAATACATGACAACTACAAAATAATTTATCTTATGGTTAAACATGGAAATCAGTATCGTATTAAAAACAACAAAGGTGGAAGACAATATAATTTTTTGGATCCCTAACGAAACCATGAGTACATCAACTTCTTGTCCGAATACCTTAAACATGGTGAGTTTATTATATAGAGAAATAATGCCTCGTCATTGAGAGTTCCAACAGGAAGCTGGAGGCAAGCCCATGCTTTGAGTTTTTTTTTATGCTGTCTTTTTCTTATCATCTCTCAGCCTTAACGACTTGCTCCTTCCCGGTCCCAAACTCCAGACAGACCTCTCCAAAATAATAAATGACAAATAAGTTAAATATGTTCAAATAGTACCTGAATCTTAAGTTCCTTAAATTAGATTATTTTAGTTAATGATTGATTGTAGTTATGGTACTTATGACTTATGGAATAATATTGGGAGATAATTAGTTGAACGTCGAACTTTGTCATGAAGAATTGGTTTGATATTTGGCCTTGGTATTTTGAAGAAGTAAAACTAATTTCCATGAATAAAAAAA
>KZ807302.1:368145-378682 GCA_000696205.2 Oncopeltus fasciatus | reverse complement strand
TTTTTTTTTTTTTTTTTTTTTTTTTTTTTTTTTTTTTTTTTTTTTTTTTTTTTTTTTTCTCTTTTAGGTTGAATTTCCATTTTTGGTACTCCTGGTTTCTGGGGGCCATTCCTTAATAGCTATTGCAGAAGGAGTTAACAAATTTCTTCTTTTGGGGAAAACCTTTGATGATGCACCTGGTGAAGCATTTGATAAGGTTTGATTTTTTGTTTACTTATTTTTTCTTTTATTCCGAAATCAGATTAGGGAGGTTGTCATTCGGGTGATCTTTAGGCCTATGAGTGGTATGTATGCGAATAATAACCCTTTTATTAATGTTTCCTCTAATTCCCCTAAATATGGGTTCTCTTTATATGAGAGTTATTTATAGAGATAAAGAAACGTTAATAGTAGAGCCAGTTGACCAGAAAGCACTATTTCTGATTAAAGATCTAAAAAAATGTGGAGAGATTAGTTAGAGAGATTCGGTCTTGGAAACTGAAAAATTAATCCTGATTTGTTAACAAAAAGTTTTTTTAATTTTAGCTAATGGTTTGCCTAAATTCGAGGCCTTCATCAGGGAAAATGAGTGAATGGGGCATTCATCAGCCCATTTGCCCTGATGAATAAAGTAAACTAGTTACCTCTAAAAATAGATCTAATAAAATAATTTGCATTTTTTATTACTGTTACAAAACTTATTAATCAAAGTTTAAATGAAAAAAAAAAAAAAAAGTTCAAATGAAGAGTTTTTAACCTGCAGAAATTATTAGTAGAGAATTTGTTGGGGTTCCATCATGTTTGATCAAATACAATTTTAAAAAAGGTATTTTTTTTATTGCCCTGCTGTTCAGCTTACTTTGTAAGCCATCTTCAGGGATATCATGAAAGTGGGATAGGATGTGTTGTCACCTGGAACAAATCAACATGACCGACTTATGACTGATTAATCAGTCATGCTGATTTGTTCCAGCTGACAAAACTTCCCCTCTCTCTATCTTGAAAGCCCTGAAGATGGATTAAAATATAAACTGAAAAGTCAGCAAATAATAAAAAATACATTTTTTAAGTTGTATTTTTTATCAAACTTGACTGAACCCCAGTAAATTCTCTACTCATATTAATCCAAATTATTACAACTTGCTGTAACTCATTTAGATACTTTTAATGGGAGATTATTCATTTAACACATTTTTATGGGTTTTAAAAGACTGTTTTATACACATGGATTTTATATAGGTGTCCTTATGATATGATAAATGAGAGATTTTAAGTATATTCCTTTAAAGGAATTCTATTCTTGTTTTGTTTAAAATAGCTAAGTGTCTTCAATTGTTAGTAACAAATCAAAATAACAATAAATAGTTGTAATGCTAGTAAAAATATGTAATAAATACTTTCAAAATTAATATGATAAAAATTAATAGTTGATTGCAGATTATTATATTTTTTAATGATGTTGGGTTCAATGAAGGAACTTTGATGAATTATTTAAATTATGAGTCGTATAATTTCAAAATATATGGCAATCAATTGTCCTCAAATGTTTCCATATGTACAACCTACAATAGTTTCATAAGGTGATTTATTAAAATATATTTCTATATAAATATTCTTAATTAGTTCTCTATAAATTATAATTATTTAATACCTTAAATTTAAACCTAAAGGACATTGTACTATTGAAAATACCTTTGGTATAACTGACAACTTTCCTCATTCTTACTGCATAAATTAATTTTCACTCCAGTTGATAAAAAGTCAAAGATATGAGAGGATCATAAAGTTTATTTTATTGTTAATTTTCAGCTGACACACACTTGTATATAATCACTAATCTGCAATAAACCAATTTGTTTTTAATTTATCGTTAAAGAATTTTTTAATGAATTTATAAATTTTATTACAACTAAACAAGTCATAGTTAGTTAAATTATTGTCAATACATGACAACTACAAAATAATTTATCTTATGGTTAAACATGGAAATCAGTATCGTATTAAAAACAACAAAGGTGGAAGACAATATAATTTTTTGGATCCCTAACGAAACCATGAGTACATCAACTTCTTGTCCGAATACCTTAAACATGGTGAGTTTATTATATAGAGAAATAATGCCTCGTCATTGAGAGTTCCAACAGGAAGCTGGAGGCAAGCCCATGCTTTGAGTTTTTTTTTATGCTCAGTCTTTTTCTTATCATCTCTCAGCCTTAACGACTTGCTCCTTCCCGGTCCCAAACTCCAGACAGACCTCTCCAAAATAATAAATGACAAATAAGTTAAATATGTTCAAATAGTACCTGAATCTTAAGTTCCTTAAATTAGATTATTTTAGTTAATGGTTGATTGTAGTTATGGTACTTATGACTTATGGAATAATATTGGGAGATAATTAGTTGAACGTCGAACTTTGTCATGAAGAATTGGTTTGATATTTGGCCTTGGTATTTTGAAGAAGTAAAACTAATTTCCATGAATAAAAAAAATATAAGAAAAAAATACATTTAGGTGTGTATTTTTCCTTTTTCTTGTATATGTCCAGTTTTAGTCTAATTGCTCATATATTAATACTGTAGATTACACATACACTCTTATTGTTTTATTCATTCCTTTATATTTTTTTATTTTTTAGTCACACCTGTTTTTATATTTTTGTATGTTTCTTTTGTTACTCAGCGCTGAAAGATGCCTGANTATATAAAGTTCACCTCCTATTCAAACATCTAGGGTCTCAGAAGGGGAGTGGCTATATATGTGTATTGGGTATATATATTCTCCGTTTTACATTACTCTTGAAGAATTGTCAAATGACATGAAACTAGTAGAACAAAGCAAAACACATAAGAAAATAATTTATAAATATTAATTTTATTATGGTTTTTAATTAATAATGTAAATTTAAATCAATTAATGCAAGGGAATAGAATTTAGCAATCAATAATAGGAGGGATAGAGAGTCCAGTGCACACATAAAAAGAAAATATCACAAGGAGCGAAATTTTCGGGGATCTCTCGCCCTTTACTCTCTCACTCATCTGAGTGACATAAATTTTGCTCCTTAAGATATTTTCTTTTTGTGTTTGCACTGCACTTTCTATCCCACCTGTTTTAGATAGTTACATATCGCAGCCGCGAGTGTTTTATTTGGTCTGGGTGGTGGCGGACAGTAGTAAAGTTCTTCTTATATAATATTTTAACAACATTATTCTTTGAAAGTCAACATTAATATAATTGAGGGTTTTCGTATTTTTTAACTGCCTGGGTTTTTCAGATCAGTTTGCAATTTTTTGTAGAAGAGAAATATTTAATCGATATATTTAATTTTAGTTTGTTGCTTAAAAAGTCAACACATAAAGTTCTTAGTACAATACGATTACTGATCTCGAGCTAAAGAACTTGCCATAGTAATTTAAATTTTTCATTTCTTTCAGAAATATAAGACGTCATGTTTAGCTTGATGATAATTTCTTAGATTGAAAGCTAGAGGTTTAATTGAGGTTATAAACTTATTGATCAGCTGTTCTAGATCCGGGGATTGATAAATTGATAATGGCCGATAGAGCTTTATAATGTTTTTAGAAGATGTTTCATATGAAATGTGGGGAGCATGTGACATTGAGTAACGAAAATAGAACTGCGATTAGAAATGCCTCGGAATTCAACCACGGTCTTGTTTTTAGCAAAGATCCTCTTCTGGATGATGAATTATTTGAAATTCGAGTAGATAGGAAGGTATTGTTTAAGTTTATCATCTTTGGACCCTATATATAATTTTTCTTGAAGTTTGGTGCTAATCATTGTCACGTATTACAGACCATTTCTTGGATAGGCAGTTTGGATATTGGTGTGACAAGTTGTGATCCTCAAACAATTAATTCATTTACTGAAATTAATGAATTAAGCAGTGGAACATGGGTGAGTATTTTTATATTATTAGTATTAATATTTTATTATTATTGGTCTGATTTCTTCTGTAATCTTTTCAGAATTAAAATTTTGACAATTTTACTTATCTCCAAATGTAAACAATCATGCTAGTTTGTTAATAATATTTGCTTTCCTTTAATGAATTTTTTCTCATTGAAGTTTATTTTTAATTGTTAGTTTACTTTTTAGAATAGGAGAATTTTTTTTTGTTATAGATATTCCCTTATTTTTTTATTTGCTTTATATTTACAATAATTGTTTCTTAGTTTTTTCTTCTTCGTTCATTATTACTTTTGAGCCTTGTGTTCACAATATTAATATAAATAGTAATTAATTACCTAAGACGATCATAACTCTCATTCATACTATTTAATGTATAATTTCTTTTTAATTTTAATTAATTAGATATTCCTCCAATATTTGTTTTTCTAGTGAAGTTACAGTTTGGTTGTATATGATCAATCGCATGTTTAGATAAAGTGGAGTTATTACTTCCCTTCCAGACCTTGAGGGAAGGTGTCCTTACTCTTTTATCCAAATATTGGCTCCTCTCATTATAATAGACCCCATACCTCTAAACCCAAAAGTCCATTCTTTTTACTTTTTAAACAACTCCAATATTCAGTTCTTTAGTTATGGGATTCTTCACCTTGGAGTAAAGATTTTTGGGTAACATTCTCTTAATATGGCCCTTTTAATTCTCTCTGCCACACGTATATATGATAGAAAACAGAATTTGGTAGGAGGGCCTTCTCTTACTGTGGGTATCATTTCCTTTCTTTCCCATGGACTATTATTGTCTAAATCCTGTTAATCATTTTTAAAGATAGCTATTCTTCCTTTATTATTAAAGATTTATTTACTTTATTTGTATTTTCTGTAATAGGTCCGTTCATAGATAAGGTGAAAATTGTACTAATTAATCTGGCACAAACATTTGTTTTTTGACTGAGGAGGTGGTAGGAAGGGAAATGTATAAGCTGGTCCGATGTCATGGGCTTAGAATGCCACTCAGTGGTGAGTGTTCCATCATCATGTCTCGTGATAATTGTGTCTGGAAAAGTCCATTTTTGTTACTTTCTTGCGTTATAAAGTGAATTCTATTTCACATCCCTTCAATATAAACATGCATAAAAAAGGGACTTCAAATGATAAAGATTGCACTACACATTTTAACTGGTTACCTATAATTATGTCAATACCGATAGATGAGATAGGGTCACTCATTGGGAACCACCAAATGTACAATATCGAGCTGGGCATAATAGTTCCAAAATTTCTATGAACTTCCCTCAAGGAATATTCCCACCTTAGTCTTTAACATTACCCCATTTCTCTTTTACAGACTCCGGTAATATTTACTGACTTAATACTTCATTACTTAATACTTCTCTGCTAAATCCATTCTCTGCCACTTTCACATGATCTAAATACAAGATGTTTATTGTATCATAAAATAACTTGACAATGAAGAATTGTAAAGCTTTGTTGGATTTCACGGCAAATCAGAAATATTAACCTGAGGTTGTTGACAGTTTGACAAATTCATTGAGCTTAATATTTTGTTCTGTTATTTTATGTTTTTTCCTACAATTATCCTATAAATTAATGTTTATGTTACTCAGTGTGGAAGTCAAAGCAACTGTGATACCCAACTGTTTCCTATTTTATTTGATTGTTAACTAACCTACTCCATTAAAATAATAAAAAATGTAAATCAAAAGGTACAAAGAGCTCATCAATAGTTAGGGTCAGATCAATAGGGTTTGGTCAGAAAGAAGTTGAGGAATAAATCTTGTATAAATAAATTAATAAACATTTTTCTTTAACAGCAAAGATTGAGTTTGCATTCCAAATTTGCATTAAAAATAAATTGTTTAGTTTTTCAATCAAGATTTTTTTTCTAAATTCTTCTCTTTACAAATCTAACTATTGATATACTCATACACCACTAATGATATACTATAATTTTATTTAGTTATTTTGTTTTATAAATAAAAAAATAAATGTTTGAAAATTATATATTTTGTTGGGTGGTAAAATTAATTTACACAGAAATATTCAATGTGATATTGAAACAAATTCATCCAGAGTAAAATTAACAATCTAAACCGTCTCTTCATCATTTTCACATCTGTCTCTTTTTTTTGTCATTTATAAAAATGATATTTAATTTGAAATGGTTTTAAAATTCACAATGTTCCAATAGCTTGATTTTAATTTTTGCAATTTTTATGAAGAATACTATTATCTTAAATAGCCTATTAAATTATTATTAGATATTTTTTTTTTCTATTTTTTTGTTGGGATTCGGTCAAGATAGATCCAAAAAAGTACAAATTTAAAAAATGTTAGCCATCTTCAGGGCTATCATGAAAATGAGAGGGAACATTGTGTCACCAAGATCCCATTTTCATGACAAAAAAAATCTAATAATAATATCTACAGTAAAAAAAAACTCCATTTGAACCTATTAAATTATGTTATTAAAAAAGAAACATCTATTTTGAATAANTAATTTTGATAATACACAAAGTATTTTATAATTATAGTACATATTTTGATTAAAATATTTGCATTTTTAACTCTTAGAAAAATTAATATTTCATTGTTAATTCAATAAAACAATGTAAATATAAATTATTCACTAATGAATGGGTTAAGTAGGGAAAACAAAAACATTGCTGCAGACTTGTCAATTTATGGATTTGGGTTTGTTCTGAATCCAAAAAAATATGATTTTTTCAAATTTAATTTTTCTGTCAAGGGTGTGATTTGACAGGTGGCTATTTCCTCTCCTATGCTACTGCTTTTTCCTCTCCTAGGCTACCCAGGCCTCATCCCAGTCTTATTTATGTCAAAGCATTTGAGCTTATGTGAGTGAAAAAAATTCTTTGCAGCAATAAATTTTCACTTTCCTGTTAGCAGTTAAAAGGTTTCTATGAATCTGTCTTGCACTCTCATTTGACATATCAAGATGGGTATATAGAATGTTTAGCTTGGTTTCGACACTAATCAACCTTAATAAATGCTTTGTAAACAAAATAAGAGCCGAGTCCTCAATGTGTCTGATGATGTCTGGAGTGGTAGCTGTCACTTGTCTTCTTGACTGGCCTTCATCTTTTAAGGATTCTCAACCTATCTTGAGCAAGTCACATTAATATTCCACAAAGTAAGGGGAAGAGGACAAACCCTCCTATATATTCCCAAAACGTTCAAAAATTTCTGAATGAATTTTGCCTTTTTAAAATAAAAATTTCATCCTAGTGCCGAATTCAATGTTATTAATTTAAATGGTAAGTGATAACTGTAAAGCTAAAAGTATTATAACTATTAGTCAATAGACAATGGGTTTATAAAAACAATTTGTATAACCATTGATTAGATGAGTGTTAAGATATAATGGGTTTATAAAAACAATTTGTATAACTATTGATTAGATGATTATATTAAGGTATAAGTCCTTAAATGTATTTATCTGAATTAGGGGTTTTCTTGAATATGACTTATAAATCAGAAACATTGGCAATAAAAAATTAATATTAATAATATTTATTAGTTTTCAGAAGAATTTTATTTTTCCCTCAATCTGAGGTCAGAATCCTAAACAAATCTAACTATTGATATACTCATACACCACTAATGATATACTATAATTTTATTTAGTTATTTTGTTTTATAATTAAAAAAATAAATGTTTGAAAATTATATATTTTGTTGGGTGGTAAAATTAATTTACACAGAAATATTCAATGTGATATTGAAACAAATTCATCCAGAGTAAAATTAACAATCTAAACCGTCTCTTCATCATTTTCACATCTGTCTCTTTTTTTTGTCATTTATAAAAATGATATTTAATTTGAAATGGTTTTAAAATTCACAATGTTCCAATAGCTTGATTTTAATTTTTGCAATTTTTATGAAGAATACTATTATCTTAAATAGCCTATTAAANTAATAATAATAATAATAATAAGATAAATCCTCAAATATAAATTTATACACAAGTATATTTATGATGAAAATTTTCTTTAATAGTAAAATATATTAATATATATTCAGGTACTCACTGGAAAATCACTTCTACAAGATGGACACACTGTGGACGAAATGTATCCTTTAAATTTGGACAAAATCACAGAAGGAGATACAATAGGAGTTTTGCGGAAGAAAAATGTAAGTGGACTCACTTGTTATAGCACAGAGGAGTACTATTGTTTGCTGATTTATTTATGTATTTTGTACCGCATAGATCATAGCAAATATTTTGGCAATATTAATATTTTTCCAGTTTTAATTATTGTGTTGATCAGCTTAAACAGCAATTACAAATAAACAATTAAGTAAATTTCATTTCTAACTCTTCTTATTCTCACCTCTAAACATAATTTTATACTAAAGATGCATGTGTAGTATTTGATCTAAACTTTGATAATAATAACTGCCAACAAATTGGAGGGGGAAAGCCTGAAATACCATAGTTTGTTGTTAAGCAGTAGGGTAGCTTACATAAAACAACAATTAGTACTGTATAGTGTCGCAGAAGTCTAGTCTGATTAATTTAATTTAATTTAGTTTAATTTAAAAACTCATAAAAGATATGCAATCTTAGAGCAATGGCCTTTGTAGTACCAATGACAGTGAAATGTTAGGTTACAGAAACTTATAAGTGCAGAAAATATATCTATTTATTTTGAGGCCTCTTTATAAATAAGTTTATTTAATTCATTTGTATGTATTTGTTAATTAGCTGTAAGTAATTTATCTTTTCTATTTATTTATTTATTGTTAGCAAGGGCGGTAGGTTCTATTGTTTCTTTAATTAGTAGGTGTACTTTGTTACAATGAATTAACTCCAATTTATCACTGTTCTTAATTATTATTGACCCATAGCCCATTATTATTTGGTGTTAGAAGTGGGATAGTTATTTTGTGACTGACTAAGGGCTATGGTTTTATACAATAAAAAGTCTTTTTGACTAAAAGATTTAAAAGTAGCAGATTTTAAAAAAGAGTTGAAGGGCGCTCCAGATTGCGCTAATCTGGATATTTTTGGATTAAAATTGATATTACAATAATGCCTGCGCCAAGCTCTAACAAATGCGAGCAAAGATCCTGAAACTAGTTAAAAAAAAAAAAAAAAAATAAGAGTTAGCTAAATTACCTGCTACTTTAGAAAATAAATTATCAGAAAATTCAGCTACATTAAAAAATAAATTATCATGTGCTTTAGAAAATAAATTATAATTTTAGATTATTTTTTGGCTTAACATAAATAAGATATTTTTTATTTTATTACTTCTTATTTTTAATTTCTTTGACACACCTGATTTCTTAATGGATACATGAGGTCTTATTACATCTGATAAGATCTGTTTCTGTGTACTCTGAAAGCACTAAAATTATTCTTACTTATTAGCACTGATTTCTTAGACTTGATGTTTTGATAAATATTGTTAATTACTTAAAATTCAGATTTTGTTGCAACAATTATTATTTGTTTTTTTTCTTCCTTAGGGTGATCTTGAATTCTACCATAACGGAATATCACATGGGCCAGCAGCAACTAACTTACCTAGTAGGGTATATGCTGTTTTCGATGTATATGGGAATGTTTCACAGATCTCAGTTGTTCAAAAAGCCGGTCAGTGCATTTTAGAAGTAAACTATTTACTTTTTTTTTTTTTAATCTTTTAAAAATTCAGTTTGTTTAATGTTATTTATATATGAGCCTTTGTATTTATTCTATTCTTCTGTATTATTTTGGGAAGTAAATTAGAGTGTAGGATAGTTGATTTTAAAAATCTCTATTATTATTTATTAGATGTATGAATTTAATGTATTTAATCAGCACTAAATCTTTTACATTCTACTCAAAGTAATTTCTATGATATTTTATATTATTGTATTGTAGGAGTATTTATTTAAAATAGTTTTCTGACTTCCTAATATTTTTGAGAAAGTCATAAAAAAAAAAAAAAAAGAATAAAACCATGATTAACTGAACTTATTTTTACTTAAACGTGTGTTATCATAATTTTCCTTTTCTTTAAATTTTGGATTTCGGAGGAAAAACATACTTAAATGTTTATTGATGATTATAAATTATAATTAATATTGCACTCAGTCAAATGGGATAGCTCTCAAGGGACAATATGGATGACTTATACAACTGATAATTGTTTCAGCATACTATAGATCCTTCTTTTTTGGCTTCTGAGTTGCAATGGATTTATAACAAACCAATGTTTTGAAAGGGAATTTCATAATGAATAAATTAGTCCATATTTCATTTCAATAATCTCGTTACAACTCTGAAGCAATGAAAAATTTTATGAGCTCAGAAATGTCAATAGCAGTTAGTTGATGAACCAAGAAAACCAGTTAGATTTTAAATATTTCCTTGCAGACATCAAGGGTTAGCTTAAGAGTACTGGATATGTGTGCCAGACCCTTGAGTGAGCCCTTTTTGTGATATTTATTTTTAATGATATCTAGTTCCAAGGTGATATGTTTATTGTACAACATGTATTGCAAGTCTGAGGTAACTTGGTTTCTTTTGGGAAAATAATTGAAAAATAGATAGTAAATGAATGCCCTGTTTATATATATATATCTATCTTGA
>KZ807302.1:346000-364055 GCA_000696205.2 Oncopeltus fasciatus | reverse complement strand
GATCAATAATTTATTATGATGATTAATTAGTTTTAAATGCTTTTCTCTATTATATATTTTCAATTTATTAGAATACTTAATTATGCTGTGTTGAACAAAACTATGAGAGTACATAGCACACTATGAAAATACATCATTACATATTTTAATTTTTTTTTCTATGATTTGAGAAAAAAAAAACAATTTTTTTTAGTTTTAAATTATAATTAACCTAATTATTTTACAAAAATATCTAATATAAATTAATTTTTATTGCTAAGGTATTAGTAGGACTTGGGAATATAAGAAACAGAATAATAGTATTTGGAATATCAAATTTCACTCTGGGCTTTTGATATTTATATATTATAAGGTTTTTAGGAAACTATTAACCTCATTCATTTAGCATATAATGAATTATGTCATATTTATTTCAAAGGCTAAGTCGAATGAAAATGCATGTCTTGAAAATAATATAAAATCCAATGTTAAGCTAAGCAATCATCATAAAGTTAAAGAGCAATATTTTTATAAAACAAAGATTATCTGTTTTTGTTTGAGAAGTAAATTATTTTATTAAAACTAATTTATTTTTAAAAAAAACCAAAGAATTTATTCTAATTAAGCTAGAGGTCAAAATTGTAACCCAAAACTGTTTGAAACTGAAGAGAATAAAAAAGAGTCTACTTTGCTTTCTAAACAGATTTCCCAAGTTTCATTAGAATGGACATTAAGAGAAAGAGAGAGAGGGAGCGGGAGTGGGTGAGGGAGAGGGAGAGAGAGAGAGAGAGAGAGAGAGGGAGAATATGAAAATTATTTGAATTGGCTATATTTTTCGCTTCTCCTATTTTAATATTTGTGAAATATTTTTCAAAATTTGTGTAATTGGTACCAACATGAATAGCTTGATTTTGCTTCATTCTTTTCATTTCATTCTGTTTTAATCTGTAAAACATAGTAAAAAATAGAACATATGTAGAATATTTAAATTTTTGAGGAAACAAGTTATCCTTTGTTAGGGAGATTTATAAAGGTTCTGAGGATATGTAGAGGAAAGGAAAGAGTTAGGGTGAGTGTGTATGTATA
Organism: Oncopeltus fasciatus; assembly: GCA_000696205.2. Lineage (NCBI taxonomy): Eukaryota > Metazoa > Arthropoda > Insecta > Hemiptera > Lygaeidae > Oncopeltus > Oncopeltus fasciatus. The sequence continues at coordinate 362,990 of KZ807302.1, read as the reverse complement.
CAAATTTAAACTCATTTTAGCAACAGTAGTTGTGTTTTATTAAAGTTTATAATAGAAATAATTATATTATTATAACTAAGATATTGACACTCATTGAATTTTGTCTTCTTCTAACCCTCTTTCTTCCTCATACAATATCAGCTAAAACAATTTTGCTTAATGTTTTGTAATACCAACCAACGAGGATACTACAATCATTTCTGTAAAAGAAAGTGGGAGGGCCTTGACGTCCCTTAGAGTACTCCTAAAGCTGCCAAGGCAAGGGCACTAATAGAAAGGTGACTGAGCTCCGAAGATGGGATCAATGATTTTAAAGCACTCAGCAATTAAAATATATTAAAAGGGCTAAGAATTGGTTGTTATTTAATAACTCTAATTGTTTAAAATAATGTTTTATTTAATGGGAATTGTATTATCATAGTCATTTTTTCAAGGTGAGAGGGAAGAGGAAAGTAATAAGCACATAAGTGATTTAAAAAAAAAGGAATAATGGTCTAGTATTTCATAGTGGATAACCTTGTCTATTAATAATTATATACAGGAAGCCAGTCTATTTAGCCCGAGTAAGATATTATTTTGAATTCTTTTTAAGGGTAATAAAATATTAAGTAATGATGGTTAATGTGGGAACTGTCATCAAGTCCAAGAATGATTTAACTATCAAGTTCAAAAAAATTGAAAACTTTTAAAGTGATCAAAGATGATAAAGATAATTAAGCAATTACATGTGTTTTCCCAGTAATTGTCTTGGCAGTCTGAAATCAGGCTCCAGTTTTTAAAGCATGGAAATAATTATATTGTAATTCTTTATAATTATATTAACTTGTTTACTTTTTTCCAGAGATACATGAAAATGTATGTCTTAGCCAAACTAAACTAATTATTTCATTCACTTTATTTTTGAAGGAGAGTTAAAATTAATCTAATCTAATTTAGTCTTTATTTTTCATCTTTCAAGCCGCAATTTTCTTGCATCATTTTTACTATTATTAGTATCTTGTTATTATTATTCTTAAACACTAACTTTGAAACAGGGGAGGTAGAAAGTGTAGAAATAGAAGATCTAGAAGTAGCTGAAGTAACAATGGGACAGGTATCTGAATCATCTGATATTACTGTACCTGAGAGACCTACAGAAAGGTTGAGGTTTCATGAAAGGACTGGAAGTCTTGTGAGTATTTCTTAATTTATTTTTTACTTTTGATAAATAGTAAGATAATTTATTTATTACTTTCTAATTTATCAGATTTATGAGTTATATCTTAGCAAGCAACAGTTCATTATATTGTAGATATATGTTGGAATCTCTTGAAATATAGTTTACACCACTTTCTTCCTTCCGTATTGGATATCCTCTTTTTTTTTTTTTTTTTTTTTTTTTTAATATAATCCTCCATTAACCACGTTTCGTTTTTTCTTCATCTTTTTAAATGTTTTGTGCTAATATAATTGGACTTCTCATTGCCAAATTAGGCTGAAATGAAATTTTGGCTTTAGCTTTTATTTATTTTTATTTTTATCTTTTTATTGAATATTTTTTATTTTTTGCCTAGGTAGTAGCTTATTGTAGAATTTATAAAGAAGTGCCTTTCATCTATTTGGCATTTTGATTATCGAGTTCAGTTCAAAATCTAATTTAAAATTTGTTAGTCAATAGATTTTTAGTCAATTTTTTTATTTATGAGAATATATATGTGGCTTAGGAAATATTGTTTCTATTATTCCAACCATATTTTTATATCTGCCATTAAACAATGAAAATTTCTTTGGCATGACTGATTGTTTCTGTTACTGTCTCCAGTCGTGCTCCAGTCTACTATTTAGAAGCCTTGTGGCAACTTAAAAGAGAAATTGGCAAGTAGGACTCATAGTTAATCCATGGCTCATTTTCTGGTTTTATGTGATGTGGATGACATTGGTAGACCCTTTAAGTTAACCATAGTGTACTTAATGACCTTTAATAAATTTAATAGTTATGCCAACTTAACCTTATTTTAAATATATTTTGTTGTGTCTTAACATATTTTTTTAATGTCCAATTTATGGAAGTCAAGCCCTTACTCAGATTTATAAACCATCTCATCCTTAAGTTTGAAAAAATTTAGCAAGTTCAATCAAATTTTATTATATCCATCAAAATAATTGATTATTTAATGAATCATTAATGGTGGGTGGATTCTTGACTGATTTAGTTTCCATCATCATCATTCCATCACAATCATTAGTGGAGTCTAAAACTACATTGTTACTAGAAATTAACCATTGTTAGGTAACTCTTCCTGAATGTGTAAAATTTACTGATTTGTTCCATGTCTCCTTCTGATCACCAGTGCAGACTGATATTCAACTGTATTCAGATTGACTAGTTCCTTTGTTCATCAACAGTCACTAGCAAAGGCTTAAGCCCAGCTGTGTTTCTTTGATAGTTATTATAGCCTAGCTACTTATTAATTTTTGTTAATTTTGGAATATGTTGTGGCAAATATAAAAATAATAATAGCTTCTTGGAAACCCAATTTTTGTGCTGTTCTTCTGGTTTGAGGAATTCAGTAAAAAAAAAAAGTATTCACCTCTCCAATAAAATCCCTCTGGACCTATTTAAAAGAGTGATAGGATGGTTTAAGAGTGTTGATGACCTGACAGAGAGAAAACATTAGTTATGTTGTTTACATAGGCTTCCATGGTTTCCAGAAATATTGATAAATACTTCTTCTGGGTTTGGCCGTGTAAAAAAGTTACTTTTTGCCAAGCTTTCCCACAGCTTGTGGTGGCTTCTTCAGGGCTGAAAATAGAAACTCTACTTTCAGCCCTGAAGAAGCTCTAACATGATTTACGTAAGCTTGGCAAAAAGTAAAGTTTCTACATGGTCAAGCCCGGAAGAAGTATTTATGAATATTATTTATGTTGTCCATTGCTACATCCTTCCACAACATCCATTGTCATTTGCTTTCAGTATCATATATTCATAATGATTTATGATATTATTTTCATAGCCACTTAATAGAATGTGACTCTCACCATGATGTCAGTTTTAGGTCCAAACTAAACAGTGAAGCTTATTAAAATTTTTTCATTACTTTTGTTTTAACATCCTTTAGGATCAAAATTCAACTTGAAGAGTTTAAGGAATTGATGGCTTGACCACAAAGGGATTACTTTGTTCACTAGTAAATTTCTTTGAAAATATTATAATCCATGATTAAATCTAACATTATGTAGAGTGTATTACAGGTTGTCTAATATACTTTAAAAGCTTTTTATCTGAATAATTACTTAAAAATTACTTCCAATTAGTGTCTAAAGTGAATTTTTGTAACCTTGTCTTTATTTATCGAATAGTTTAAGTTTAAACTGAGATCACCATCATGCTCTCACTGAGCTATAGTGGTTGAGTTGATATAAAACAAAATGATGGTTATTTTTCTCAAGATATAAATATTATTAAGATCCAAAAAATTTGTTAAAAGGTTTTTTTTTTTTTTTTTTACATTATTTTTAAGTATATTTTATTAATAAGGTAGATGAATGAGTTTGTCTGAAGGATTGAATTTGTAGTTGTGAAATTTATTGAAAGATAAGAGTTAAAATATTACCTGGAAATTATATTGAGATTAAGGTGAGATTGAGGGTATTTTGAAAAGAATACAAAGTAGAAAAGTTTGAACCTTCCACAACACGAGATGTAAACATAATGGAACAGGTTAAAACAAGTTAAGATAGGTATGGAGATGGGGGTCTAATCAATGAGTTAAAGAAGTATGTGTAAAATATATGCAATCAGATGTACTCTCACGAGACATGAAGTTACATAAATATTTAATATAAACAGCAAAAAGGAACATTGACAGTTTAGCGATTCTTTTGTAATATTATGGTCTCTATGGTAATTCTAAGTGTATTAACTTGATGGCTCATTTGACTACATCCTGATACCATGAATGGTCAATGTCCAAGAATAAGGAGAAAAATGGAACCCTGATTGAATATTAGGTCATCCACCTGCAAATTTAATATAGAGTTGTAATACTTCAAAAAAACAATAGAGAGAGTGGGTTAATACTCAGTACTATAATGGGACCAAAAAGTTAGAGAAGTGATATAACCCATGTCTGGTGACCAGCTAGTCCAAATTCTGAAAAGATCAAATCTAATCTAAAAGTTGCACCCAAAGAAATTGAGTACTGAAATTTGTGGAAGGGGTGTCAAGTACCTTATAAATAATAACATAATTATTAAAGAATATCTGTAACAATTAATTTTGTTGATCTAAGTACTCAGTTTAGTTATGAATGGACAACTTTAAAAACTTCTGTGAAGAATTCCTAATAAAAATATACTTTGATGTTTGTTTATGCCATTAGGTTAAACAAACATCAAAGTATATTTTGAATCTAAAGAGATTCAAGTGAATGTATAGATTTAAACTCTTTAAGTTTAATGCATTAGAAGAATTGAAGATTTATTTGAAGTTATTTGTTTTTATTTATAAATTGACAGCAAAAACAACCTTGATGAGAAGTCCAATTCTTTTCATTTAAATAAACAATCAATATTCATTGTAGATACTTAAAATAGTCACAAGACTACTTAAAATATATAAAATAAAAATATTGTGTGTAATATATAAATATTTATATTTATGTTGCATAATAAATATAATAAAATGTAATCAATATGCTTAAGTCAATATATGAGAAAAACTAAAAAATAATATACTCACATACACTAGTTCTTCAAATATCTGTTTAATGCCTTCAAAGTTGTCGACATAAGATACAAATCGGAGGCTTGTCATTCCAATAGAGCAACATCACAAGGTTATTTGCTGATCTGAGTACTACAATCTGCTGAAGTGATCATTAAAAGTTGTGGCCTTTAAAGCTTATGGAATTTGGGAACATTAAACGGTGGCAGGATTCTAAACAGTTAACATCATAATTGCAAAGTTTCTAGATCAATTCATGTCACTCTTTACACTTTTAGACATCTAAACTAGACATTTGAAAATTCATAGCCAGTGACTTGTTCAACTGTCAGATATATCATCCCTGAATCCTATCGAGCCTCTGCCAATCTTGGGGAATGTATGGCTGCTAGATTCAAGATGCATACTCAGTTCAGGGTCAGGTGTTGATTTCTTAAAAAGCAACAAAGGTGTGTGCTTTCTTCAAGCCCTTCATCTTTGATTTTTCATTCTGTGATAGTGGAACTTGAGGTATGAATCAATCTAAACCTTCTATATTTATTCCAGACTGAAATTTCATACCTTATTAGATCGTTAAACATTCCGTAGTAAGAGTGAATTATTAAATATTTTTTCCCACTCAAGGGGTTACTTGCCACTTATAAATATTTATTACCACAGTGTTATTTAAATACACATTTTATTCAAACAAACTTTTTACTGCTAATCTTGGAGAGCAAAATCTAACCCAGAGCTTATTGAGAGTAGGGTTCCTTTGATAGAGCTTATTTTAAAGTATAGTTTAGAGTCATAAGCAATGAATTATTTTGGGCCATTGGGCCCAACCAGTAACAAGTTGCTGGTGAAGTTAATAAAAATCCATTCCCCTGATTTGGACTCTTGTAATACTTTTGAGGTCACTAATTTGGCTTTTTTAATTTATTGGTGTGGCGGCCTGATAGTCATTAATGCCAGTAATTTGGCTTTAAGATAGTCATTCCTTCGAGTGTGCTGTTTTGTATCATTTAAATATTACTTATATATTATTGAAATATTATAGCTTGTTTAAGAATGGTATAGAAGCATTCAACATTGCCATCCACATTTTGGCTGTTTAAAATTTACCTGCAAATTTCATAGTAAAGTAAGTTGCTTTAATTTCAAGGAGGTTTAACTATTTCCCTCCCCTGTAGTCAGGACAACAAAATATCACTATTACAGTGATTTAGCTTCTTTGGAACTTGGTACTTCAAACATAAAATGTTACATTTACCTTTAGATAGAACATCTTCCTTTACAGTTGGAAAACCTTTTAGGGTAGAACTAATCTAGGTATGATTAAAAATGAAAGAATACAACAATTTTCATCAAAATACAAATTATTTGTCAATAAGTGAAAAAATTTGGTTCTTATTGTGCATTTGGAGCTGTTAATTCCTAATTTAACCCACTTACAGTTGTTGCATCAAGCTGATAACAAAGTATGTACCACACTGAAACAGACGAAACTTAAATTCCAAATTTCATGAATATTTCAAAGAAGTTTACAGTACTGTATGTAGCAAATGAAGGTGATTTTCTATGTTTATGATTAATTAAAGATAATAAATTCCTATTGAATTCTTAATTTTTTAATTGGTTTTGGTTACATTGCCATCCTCTGACCACTGCCTTAGCTTGAGGATGGTAATCTAAATCTTGTGTTTTATCTTGTGGATTCTCTGTTGTTTGACTTGTAAAATATCATAATTTGAGGAAGTGAGTATGTTCATATTTTTTAGGTTTATTACAATAAATTTAATAAGTGATATACTTTAGTTAAAATTAATTACATTTAGCATATATCTGTGGGGACATTTTTTTATTTTTAATTTATTTTAGGTCAAATTATCTTGCAATGGTCGCGCTGCTGAAAGAATTCGACCACTGGATGAATTTAACAATGCAGTAGTGATGACCAAACGTCCTCTTCAAGCTGATCATCTTTTTGAGGTAAATTACTTTGAATGAAAGTAATTTAGCTTTTATTAGGAAATGTAGATGTCGTCCCAGGAAGAAATGTATCTATTGAAATTGCTCTCATGAAAAATTTTCTTGATATCCTACTTGATGGATTCCTAAAATATAAAGCATTACTTATATTATTATTTACACTTTTGCACTAAAATAGATTAAGTATTTAGGTTATCTGAATTTTACTCAACATACTGAATTTAAATTATATGCTAATTAAAAGCAGGAGTTTACTTAATAGCCTGAATAGTTGAATAACATGCTATTAAGTGTAATTGTTAAGTAAACAAAATTAATTTTTACATGTAATATTGAATTGATAATTATGTTGTATCATCTTTATATGTAGTCCCTTTTCATACAGTTCATTTTGCTGATTAATTTAATTTAGTTTCCTTCCTCTTTGTTCCTTTTAGTTTCTCCTAAATGTCTTGCTGATTGTTACGTTTCAATGATTGAGAAATAGGTTAATTTATTTATTTTTTGTGAGCACTCATCTTATTTTGCCTTTCAATCTTCATTGTATATTATTTCAGTTTAATATATTCAATATAAGCCATAGAGAATAGGATAATCATTAATTATAAAACTGAGATTTATAAAAATTTCTCATTCAAATTAACATTTTGATTTCAAAGCATCATCCAAAACACATAAGATATATTGATGCTTTTCAGGAATTTTTTCTACTCTATTATTAAATCATTTATTTGTATTTCTTTTACAGATTCGAATTGATGTTTTGGTAGATAAATGGTCCGGAAGCATTGAAGTTGGTGTTACAACTCATGACCCATCATCAATGGATTTTCCAACAACCATGACCAATATGGGCAGTGGGACTATCATGATGTCTGGTTGTGGAATTCTGACAAATGGGAAAGGAACTAAGAGAGAATATGGAGAGTTCAATCTCGATGAATTGCGGGTAGGAAGCAATATATATATTTATATGTTCTTTTTAGCATTTTATTGAGATTTACTAAGAAGTTGGTGAACTTGGGATAATAAAATTCTCATAGAGCAACTATCTCTCAACAAAATATGGGTAAAAAGTAACATAAAAGGTTTATGAATGAAAAATATAAAAAGGGAGGTCAATGTTAACCTTTTTATTACAAGGTAGCTATAAATCTCATTGGTGCTTATGGTATTGCACCTCCTCTATCTAGTCACCCCTTCTGTAATTTATAATATTGTTATACTTTTAAAAGCCGCATTTTCTAAAGGAAGTAATAAAGTTATATTNTTCTTTGATATAGTTTTCTATGAATATTACTACTATCATAGATTTATAACCACAATTAGTATGTATATATATATAAATAATTGTAATTACATAATTGAATATATTGTTCTTGTGCTTATTTTGCTCAAAATTATATTTTTCATTTGTGTTGTTTTATGTGCATATCAGTTCACCAATTTATTTTTATTAAATAATTAACCTTTGACCGAACCCCAACTATCTCGTCCTCCTTTTCACCAATGGTCAACCAACATCCCATATAAAATTCATTTTTTTTAAAACTTAAAAACTATTACAAAAGAACTTACATAAAGACGAGTACTTTAATACTAATAATAATCAAGTAAAATTAATGTTGTGAAGACTCTAAATGGCATACTTGATGCTGATCAACATCCTGAAGATCTTAGGGCAGGCAAATTAGATTCTTCTCAGAATCTAAGAACTCTTTAAAAATTAAAACCCTAGTTTCTATATCTTTAATTAAATAAAACACCTTGTTTTTGTCATAGCCAAGTATCTAGTGAATGCATTCTGTGTTAAATGAGCATTAGAGCAATTCAGGATATAATTTACTACATGAAATATTTTAAATAATCTGAATTGTCATTTGTAAAGATATTGTATTTTAATAAATATATTTTATTCATTCATTATTTTATTTTTAGATTGGTGACAGAATAGGAATGATGAAAAAAAGTAATGGTGATCTTCACTATTTTATTAATGGGCTTGACCAAGGCATTGCTGCTAAAAACATACCTGAAAAAGTATGGGGAGTCGTAGACTTATATGGTATGACAGTTAAGGTAAGAAATCTCTGATCTAACTTCTTTTGTTTTAATTATGATGACTCTGAAAAATAATTTGGTGGACAGTTTTATTAATGTTTGGTAAAATTTGCTTTATTTCTTTATGACATTCATTATTCATTTTTTAGGTTACCATTGTAGATCGGGATGAAAGAGAGGAACAAAATTTAATTACTAGGCGAAACACAGTTCTGAGAGAGACTGTTGCAACTTCATTAAATGGTACAGATTATTCCTATTATTTAAAAAAATTATATTTATAGTGATTGTTTGATTGATTTTTGCTAGCCTAAAAAAATATTCATTTTACACGTGACAGCAATACAGATTGTTGTTTTAAAATACTTTTTTCCTTTTGTTTTCCTCTTTTATTGGATTGTTTAGAAATTTATTTTATAAAACATCTTTATGTGTACTGATGCTAGAGTATACTAATTAACGCAATTCTCTTTTTATTCATACTAACATTTACTTTTCTCATTCAGGACAGTATGATCTGTCCTGTATTTTGATATAAATACCTATCTGCAAAACAATCGTCATTTTACTGTTGTAATAAATTCTCCATAGCTTATCTGAGCAGTCTCACAAATTCTCACTGTTGTCAAATTACATACATATTATAAATATTTTGTATAGATTTTCCCACATGAATCATTTTGCATAGTTATTGTTTTAATAATTAAAGCTTCAATTCCTTTGAAATACTTCACTAGCATGTTTGATAATCCCAAATATATATCTGTGTAATATAATCGTTATTATAAATATATCTGATAGCATCGCAATTATATTGAATCTCCTTGGGTGTGAATTCTAGTTGACTTCACTCTATAATAGGCTTACATCTAATATTTTAATCTTAAAAATTAAAAAAAAAAAAAAAAAAAAAAATCAAGCTAACCCAAGAAAGATAGCTAATGGCACTTGATAGTTACAAATACATAAAGATATGTACATCAATCAACTCTTTGCCTCTTTTGATTCATGCTACATTTTAATAAACAATCTGGGAAAAAACGTAGCTCTATGCTAGACAACTATCTAGAAGTTATTAAATTTATTTTATAATTATATTGCAATTTAAAATTGTTAAGGTACAGGTATAGCCCTAAGGGTTTTCATAAGGAGTATTTTTTAGTTATCAACATAGATAAGAATCTAGTAGAGTAGATCTGGAGAGCAGGGAGGCCAAGGAACTGGACCACTGCACCCTATTCACCTTTCCTAGAACAAAATTGCTACAACTCTTTTAGCTTCCAATGGAGTATAGTGTATAGTGTGCAAAGCCACAATATTCTTTTATGTTAAAGAGGACGTTCTTCAATAAGACTGGTGAATCCACCCAGAAAATTTGTTTTAAACTNTATTAATAATATTTTATTAGAAATAAAATGGTACTTAAATGTTTCTGCTTTTCTTCAGTATGTATATTTTGTTTAGAATTCAGCATAAGTTATAGATTATTGCAAATGCTTGGAATGACTACATTTATAATTTCTACTAGATAGGAAGTAATTGGGATTAACTTCTCAGATTATGGAGTTTTGGTCCATTATTTTTATACATAATTCACTTCATCATCCGTGAGAAATCAAGGCATTTAAAAAATGGCTCAATTTCATTTACTTTCAGCAGTGATTCACAAATGGAAACTATATTTTTAATTTATTTCTGTTAATTTATTAGGAACCGAAATATCAAGCTTCTTTTGACATCTGGTTTTATGAAAATGGTTAAAAACTGTTTTAATATTGAGTTCAGTTCTTGAGCGGTGTTGTTAGATGAAATGTGAAGATCTGCCTCAATTTTTTGAAAAGAAAAAAAAAAAAAAATCCATAGACATTTTCAACAATAGGCTGGTCTGGCATACTTCATCACTTTATAAAAATTACCTGAATGAAAATGAATTAACCAATTCTAGTACTCCCATTCACTTAGGCACTGATCACCATGAACAACACCACACTATTTTGATTAGTCTTTATATTTTTCTCTTTTTTTTTTTTTAAATAAAAAAGAAAGAGAGGATGCAAATTATATTCAGGAATCTATACTTTTAAAGCCCAATACCTTTTGGAGTAGGTGAATAAAACTGCCTTTATAAATAGATTGTTCTCTGGACTTTGACCTTTCATATGCTATGTATGTGTTCACTAAAAAAGGAATATTAGCCTCATAAGAGACAAGGCAGATGAAGGATGTATTAAGATAAAACTAAGTAAATTAAAAAGAGTAATACAAACTACTAGGTTTTTTTAAAATGAATTTAATGAATGAATTTAATAATTTGAATAATCATAGATTTTTCTTCTGGTCTTGACCATATTGAAAAGGTGTTTTTTGCAGAGCTTTCGTACATCCTGTGGTGGGATGAATGGAGAATGAGATTCATTCTCTCAACCTATCGTTTCATGCTGAAAAACTTAGAAAAATCCTTTTCGACAGGGTCAAGGCAGAATTTCTAGAGAGTGTGAAATACTATATGAATTTAATTAAATAAATACTATATGAATCTAATTAAATAAATTATAAGTTTCAACTAAATCTAGCAGTTTATCCCCCCCCTCCCTCTGTCTCTCTCTCTCTCTCTCTCTCTCTCTCTCTCTCTCTCTCTTTCTTTTGGCTGTATTGTAAAAATGGTTGTGCTGAGGATTTTAAAAGATACGAGTAATTTTGAAATAAAGTATTCTCAAAAAACATGCATTGCAGAGTCTTTAATATCATGTCCCAGCTCACGAGTTTGGCAGGAGCTTAAGGCACCTTAAAAGATGTTTCTCTTCTAGTGATAACATCCCATTTACCCTCATAATTTGTAACAAATGAAGCGGTGGATGACTTTGTCTGGGAAGAGGTAATGGTTTATGATCTAACTTGGAGTTTAAATTGTATTAAAAGTGGGGCTGCAGGTGATGATTTTCTTTCAAAGGGGATGATTGAGATGGTTGGAGCAAATGAAGTGCTTGCCCATATAATTAATGCCTCGCTTCAGTAAGGGGTTTTTCCTGACCTGTGGAAGCGTGCAATTGTAAGGCCTATTCAGAAGATAACAAAAGCGAGTGCACCAGAAGATTATAGGCCTGTAGCACTAGTTATTGTCAGAGGAGGTAAAGGCAAGGTTGGTGCCCTCCTTGTTTCTCTCTTAAGTCTGGTATTGTGATTTGGTCTACATAGACATTAACATCCGGATCCAGAGGGCAGTGAATGCAGCCATTAGATTTATTCATGGTATGCGATGTGATGAACATATTACTCCAAAACGTTTAGGGCTGGAATGGCTCACAATACAGGACTACAGGAGGTTGAATCTGTTATGCTTAGAAAAAAAAGTTTTAGACACCATATTGCTTAGAGACCTCTACGAAAATTTCTCATGGATTAGGGAAGAAAGATATGCCGGAGTGCTTCAGTTACCTTCCTGTAGAACGGATATATTCAGGAGTGCATTCCACATCTGCAATTGTGCTGTACAACAAGGGAGCTAAATTCATTGCCACTTGAGGTGAAAGGGTCGTCGTTCTTCTGAAAGGCCTGCTTGAAACATTTTCTGGCAATCAACTAGGCAAGCACATTATAGTGTTATTTATTTTGTAGTGCGCGTTGGGAAATTTGTTGGGGTGGGAATGCAATTTTTATAATTATTATAAAATATAAGTATGTAGTAATATAACGATGTACACATAAAATATTCATTTATTGTTCATTTATTTATATTATTATTGTTTTTATATGTATTTAATTTTGTTAATTTGAATTTTTTTTGTATTTTTTTTTGTTTTTAATGGATTAGGATTAAAAAGTGTACATTATAAGTAGCCTGAAATTGTCAGAAAGAAAGGATGTGCGTCCTATGAGAATAAAGAACTTATCTAATCTTTTATAATATCTCTCTCTCTCTCTCTCTCTCTCCCCTCTCTCCCCTCTCCCTCTCCCTCTCCCCTCCCCCCTCCCAATTCTGTTGCAACAAACCTACCTAGATCTGTATGTAGAATATATTTCTTATGATAGCTATTAAAAAAAAAAAAAATCTTGATCATGTTCTGCCAAAGATGGCCAGTCGATTGACATCTGTTGGGATTGGGAAAATTGGAGATAAATTATTAAATAAACACCTTTCAAATTATGTTATGTTGAAGGTAATAATACTCTTTCACCATATAGTCAATATATTGTTGACTATAAAATATGAAAAGTCTTTAATTAATGTATTAGATAACTTCAAGTAAGTAATCACATAACAAATTATTTCAATAATAATTTAGAAGTGTTAGTATTCAACATATACAAAATACTTGTTTTTCAGATATACCCGATGAAGATGCAGACGAAAGACTTATGTTTCATCCTAATTGTGGCTCTCATGCTGCTGTTATTAATAATGGAAGGACAGCTCATCGCCCCAAGTATGTTTATACATTTATTAATATGAATAACCTTTAAGAACCAAAACTTATTTAAATATGTATTGTGTCTTTGAAACCATATTATTATAGATAGCAAAAATGCTTTGGTCACATATTTCCATAGGTATAGTAATGTTTAAGTGAACGTAACTTCTCAAAGGAGCTCCATTTGTAAGCCATTTTTGAAGTTCAGTATCAATGTAAGTCAATGATAGTTTAATGCAGATTGTATTTAGTATAATTTTAAGAAAGTTTTATGTAGTTTTATTTAATTAAAAAAAAAATGCTCTTTGGCTGCCCTGATTATTAGCATAGGGTGAAGGTTTTACTTTAGTATAATTTATCAGTTTTTCAAATTTTAGTTTAGGAATATATTTAAGACTTGGGTTAATTATTTCATAAATATGTGATTATTAAGTTTTATGTATTTTTGATATGCACAGGTATTCAAGTACAGCTGAAACTCTTATTACCATTATGTTGGAAAAGAGACTTAAAGTGCCAATTAATTTGTTTCTCTTGTAGATCATATAATTTTTGGCATGATAGAATTCCATCTTTTGGGGTTCATGTCAATTTTTGCAATTAGGAGGTTGACATCCAACCAGGTGATATCCATGGGTGTGTCCAGTATGGACATTGTGGAGCTGTGTGAGTATTCTTGTTCATATTAGAAGTAAAGTTGTAGCTGGGAGGTATGACAGTTTTGTTTCCTGAATTGGTCTTAACTAGGCAGTTCTTCTGTTTCACTCCTATTGTGAACAATTCCATACCACCTCACTCAGCCAATGTTTTTCTCCATCTATGTGGCATTAGATTGTTGGATTGTTATTCAGTGTTGCCAATTTTCAGTGTCTTAATCGGCAAGTTCATTACCATACACACTCACATGATATCTAACGACCCAAAGCAAAGTTAATTTGCTGTTCTGAGATTTCAGTTACTGTAGCTTTTGGTAAATTTCTATAATTGATTGGTTTTTGGAGACTTTATTGTTTAAGGCTGTTATGTCACTTAGAGAATCAGAGCAAATAATAGTATGTTGATTTTGTAAATTTATGAGCTGTCTTAAGACTTATTTTATAGCAAGAAATTCTGCATGAAATGTGCTGATCTGGGACAGTGCCCGGAAGTATGATATAAGATAAAAGTGGAAGACGCCCTTTGTAATTCTATTCATGAATTACATAAGCATGCATTAGGTCAAAAGGTACTGCTGTTATTTGCTTTCTTTCCTGAAAAGAGTTCTAAATGTTATCCTCTTTTGCTGCAATTTAGTCTAGAGTGGTGTTGTCTTCTATGATCCAGGCCTTTGAACCTTGGGCTCTTGAGGATCCTTCCCTGGTTGCGTAAATAAATTGTCACTTATGTTTTCCAACTTCTTGGATATACATTGGACCTCCAAATAGTATTATATTGTGACAGATGGGCAAACTTACCAGCAGCAGGTAGATTAATTAAGAAGTAAAAGATGTCCATCATAACCGGGTGCCAAATTATTGACAGATTGAAGATTTGAAGCCACTAATTTTATTTTATACATAAAAATAACTTTAATATGAACTTAAGTTTATAAATAAAGCTCAACATAAAAAAAAAAAAAAAATGTTTTTACTATTAAACACATTATCTGCTATACATAATGTTTACTTGTTTCAACAACAAAACTTGAGATTATACAAATCTCAAATGTAATTTGAAGTGATCTTAATTTCTTGTATTCATTTTATATATTTTATCAGTCCTTATCTTTTTTCTTGAAATGTAATCAATAGTTTTTGTTTTGCCTCTAATTAGTGCTCTAGATGAATTCAATAATGCTGTTGTTCTTACTAATCGACCTTTAAAAATAAATGAAGTTTTTGAAGTAAGGATAGACAAAATGGTAACTAAATGGGCTGGGTCTATTGAAATTGGTGTTACTACTCATGCTCCAACAAAGTTAGAATATCCGTCCACCATGACTAATGTAAGGTAAGCTAAATTATTCGTTCCTTATAAAATGTCATTATAAATGTGAAGAGAAATGGTTGTAATTTTATATTTCTTTACTTTTAGATCTGGAACTTGGATCATGACCGGAAATGGTGTCATGCATAATGGAACATCTGTAATTGATGATTATGGTCAAAATCTTGATAAACTTCAGGTAATACTCCTAGATTCCCAATTGTTATCTACCAGAAGTTCTTTAATATTTTTAAAGCATTCCAAACACTTCACCTTTTAAACCTACTATAAGTAATTATTTATTTGATAGATTTACAAATAATAGTTTGGCTTTGTGGTGTCCACCATATGATCTACCTCATTGCCACCCTGGGCTGGGCTTGTAGGATTTAATGAATTTTTACATTTAGTATAATAATACTACCTATTTTAGATAGATAACTATCAGTTTTGGAAACTTTAATTTTAGAAACTCGAAAAATGTTTTATTACTCAAAACATCATAAATGACACTTGTCATGAGCTTAGATCAGAGGAAGTCAGTGAGAGATTTAATCACTAGTTATTCTATGGCTAGAATTCTTTTAAACAATATATGGTTACCGAAGTAGAACAAACGTCTAACATCAGATTGATACTTGAGGCACAAGATCTTCAGGGACATAGAGAAATTCATTAAGGAGATGAAGGCTAATATTGTTATTGAGCCTATGAATAGTCCTTGGAAATCAACTGTTGTACTAGTAAAAAAAAAAAGGATGGGTATATTTTGTTCTGCATCAACTATTGTCTCCTGTAAGATGTTACCAAAAAAGGACATTACCTTCCCAGTGTCCCGCTGGTTTCTTTTGAGGGATGTCAGTACAACTACTATAAGCCAAGACCAGTTTTGAGGGAAAAAGAGTGTTGAGGTATGCTTGTCAGAGAGTGAAAGTGGAGTCAATAACAAAGATAATTCAGATTTGCTATTTTTAAGTTTAGTGATTGTATATATTTAGTGACTTTGTTATGTGTTTTAATTCTGTTCTATATCTTGGCAATATTTATGTTTTAGCTGTAATTTTGTTAACTATTGTTTGCTTATAAAGACAGCAGTTTTTATACTATAATTAGTTTATGACCATTATTATTTATCTTTAGTAATTATCAATAAATTAAAATTAAGTTGTAATCCCCTATTTTCATTATTTAGAACCTTGGAGTTTATATTGTCAAAATATATTATATGTGTGAATCATATCAAGCTATAGGCTTAAAATGTTTTGTGGTTAAATATTAATACTTAATATTAATTAATGAAATGTTATAATGTAAAATATTAATAAAGTCATTCCTGCTTCGTTATATTAGCCAAAATGTTTTTGTTCTTGAATATTTTAAGGAAAAAGTTCTCACTTTTAAAATTTCTGAATTATTTAAATATTCATAAAATATAATAACTGTTTTTTAATTCTTGGAAACATGGATAACATTTTGGTATCTGCATAGAACTTAAAGCTTCTTGACAATAAAGAAAAATCATTTTTAAAATTTTGAAAAAAACAGTCATTATAATTTATTTATAATTAATATCAAACTGAATATAATATAATGAAATATGGAAAGGATATATTAACTAAGAAATTTTTGCTCATAAAGTCAATAGTTAAGGTTTACATTGAACGAATTAAGGAAAAAGTTTTGTATGAAAAGTAAAAATGTATTAATTTCATCATCATTTTAGCTTGCAAGCAAGCCATCTTCAGGGCTAATAAATTATAAAAATGGCTTTAACAAATGACTGATTCAAGAGAGTCAGTTGTGTTGTAATAAACATATAATTATAAATAGGAAATTATTTGAGGAAAGAATAATGGAACACAAATTACTTTATATATAT
>KZ807302.1:291808-323013 GCA_000696205.2 Oncopeltus fasciatus | reverse complement strand
TCATGGAAATGTGAACTTAGGGACAGGACGTCCTCTCTCATCTTCATGATAGCCCTGAAGATGGCTTACAATGTAAGCCGAAACGTTGGCAGATAATCCTTTATTAAAAAATAAATTTTTTAAATTTGTGTTTTTTGGATCTACCTTGACCGAACCCCATACTAAAATCATCTTAGAATAATATCTACGGTCAACAAACTCTCCTTTTAAAAATATCTAGGTTGATTGTTTTAAATCCCTCTTTAATTTGTATAATAATAAGTATTACATGATTTAAATTAGACTAAAATCTCTAAATTGAGCTAAGTAAGTAATACATAAGCTACTTATATTTTAGTTATTCATCTGTCAACACTCTGCTATTTGTTTATTTGTAACTTCATAAATTTTTACTAATGAAAAAAAGCCTTCTAACATTAAGAGTTTAATAACATTCAAAATCCCTAACAAAAACAGTTTAAATATTTTCTATTACCGATATTTCAATTTGAAATCTGAGAATGATGTGGATCAGCTAATATTTATCAATCACATATTATTTATTTTTTCACTATAAAAATATTAGTTTTATTGCTGAAACAGTTGGGCCATTAGGTGAAGGCTTCACGCTTAATTTTTACATTTAAGGATATAACTAGCCAGATTGAGTAACCTCCTCCTCCCTCTACTTGTCACTCAAGAGCAAATCTTACCGAGTTAACGTAGTTCTTTTTTTTTTTTTTTTTTTTTTCCGAATATAAGGTCTTATCCTAAGAACCAGTCTTCAGTGTATTAGGACCTGTCACTTAGTTCTTAATAAGCTCTGATGATGTTGTGAAACCTGTAAGCTAATAATAAAACTTCTTTTGTGCTGAGGTGCAAAGTTAAGTTACTATTAAAAATAATTCTCAGGCAGTACTGATATGATGAGATAAGCGTCCGTTATGATTTTCATTAGATTTACCAATAAATTCATTAGGTAATAGCTATTAAAAAAAAGACAAGAAATTTATGAAAGTGATAAAAGGCCGTCCTCTATCTGGGAGTAGAGTTTCACTGGAAGGTCTTTATGCCCCCACTAATCTCGGCTATTAACTTTTACGAGTCCGGACGTAGACAGCGAGCTCTGTACCAGTCGTAGCGGAAGCCGGCCCGATAATGGAGTTATTAGAGAGCGGTGTGTGTGCGAGATCAAAGGCCGACATCCCTGGGAAGGTTCNGAGTATATTTTTAATAATAAATTTATTTTAAAATATAACGAATTCTATGTAATTTATTACTAACATATTAGAAAAATGAATCTTATTTAACTTTATAATCTCTCGTATATTTATTTGTTATTTCAATGAAATTTATTTATTACGTATCCTAGTTGGATTATCTTTAAATACAAAAGGAAGATAGATATGAATTTTGGTGACTATCACATTGATCCAGTAGGTAGAATTTGAGAAAATATCTTAAATTTTTAGATGTGATTTAAAGATTAGAGGCGAATGGAAGATGAGATCAAGCCAGAAATTTTGTTCTGTCTGCAGAATTCTCAAAGATGTCGGAGGCCTCCATTACAGAAATAAACTCGGGAACGAGGAAGACCAAGCGTGAGAAGGAGGATACAAGAGACTGCTTTCAAATAATTCTTCAGATCAAAAACCCTTGTGCCAAGAACTGAAGAGGAACCTCGCCAATCCGCGGACACGGATTCGTTGAAGGGGTCACGGTATTGGTCTCCGCAACTCTCTCATAGACCTATAAACTAGATATCTACCAACTTTACTCATGATATACCTCTATGTACCTTTGGACTACATACCTATGTACCAATGAATCTACCTATCATTAATCATCCTTGACGGATTTCATCCATTCTTCTTTCTCTCTCTCTCTCTCTCTCTCTCTCTCTCTCTCTCTCTCTCTCAAAAATATCCATATTTCTTCCCAGGGTAGAATCAACTATCAAGTACATTGCATTAAAAATTGTTTTTCAAAATATAAAAAAAAGTAATTATTGTTACTACTTTTTATAGAAGTAGTAATTATAGTCTTGGTAATTGTAGTTGGGATATGGTTCTATCTTCAGGTACTCTTTTATTTATTTAAAGTATAATATACTCTATATTATTTACATTCAATTTTCTGTTAATTAAATAAGTTTTTTTAGGATTTGCTGTAATGAAAGATGGTGTTCCCTTACGACATGGCTATCCTTTAAATCTTGATAATGTGAAAGTAGGAAGTGTAATTGGAATTAAACGTCATGAAGATTCGTCCCTCCACTACTATTTAGATGGTGTTGATCAAGGAGAAGCTTGCAATGGCTTGCCATCTTCTGTTTATCCTGTGATTGATTTATATGGTCAATGTGCTCAGGTAAGTTCAATTAATTTAATTAATGGATTATGTAAATGTATTATTTTTTTTTCAACTTTTATCATTCTTCTTCCGGGTTGGACCGTGTCAAATTGGTGTTATTTGCCGAGCTTTCGCACATCATGTGACGACCGTCGAAGCCTACGTGAACATTTAGTATATATTGTTTATTTGAATTAAGTTTTGATCTATTTCAATGTTTGAAATTTGTATTTTCAGAATTTTTTTTTTTTTTTAAATTAGCGACATACTAAGGAAATTTATTTAGATAAAAAACAATTAGTCCATTGTGACTATGACTTCATCATATAAATATTAATAACAATAATCAAGAAACAGCTTTTTATTCAATAACTACTACTGTTATGTATAGTGTAATATAACTTGTTTTATGATTAGGGGAAGGGCTTTGTAATAAATCATGTAGAAAGTTTTCATATGTTTGAATTGCAGTGTAATTTACTATCAAGTGGTGATTACCTTAATTAGTTTCAGTAAAGTTATTGATTATTGATGATGATATAAAAATTTTTGAAAACCAAGAATTTTTAGAAAGAGATTTTGAATATAACAGATGTAAAATTTAATTTATTTATGTTACTATATTGAAACATTTCTTTAAAAAGCACATTTTAAGGAAAATTTTTAAGGAAATAATTAGAAATATTGTGAAGCTCCTCCCAGCTAATAGGAAGTTTTTTTTTTTCCTTTTTGTCCTTTTGGCTTGGAAGATAAAATTAATCCAGTGTTTAATAAATATGTGAAATCTACTTAGCTAGTACTTTACTCATCAAGTTTTATAATACTTCCCTGTAATATTTAGATCTTTGATCTCTGTACTTTATCGTTTATGTTCAAATCTTAAAAATTTGCTTTACTTAATTCTTTAATTTTTTTACTTCTTGATTTATTTATTTAGTTTAAAGTTAAACTAATTGTTTTTAAATTTTATAATTTTAACAACTCTTACCAAATTTTAAATTTATTAATATTATTAATAGATTAGGTTAGATTCATTATTGCTTTAAGATGTACATCCTCTCTTCCCGACAATTTCGGGCTACTTCTAAATTAGTCCACTTTTCAATAATATAATTTAATAAATAAATGAATAGAAAATGAATATTTCACACATATATAATTTTAAATATGATTACATATTTATATTATATAATATAAAATTATACAGTAAACAAGAGGAACAGTACTAGCATAACAAAAAGTCATGCAAGCATCTGAACCTATATACTTAATTTATTCTCCATACAAAAATAAATAAAATTCTATTTTCTCCCCAACGAATCCCCCAATGAGCACTACAAAATAAATAACACTATAATGTGCTTGCCTAGTTGGTTGCCAGAAAATGTTTTAAGCAGGCTTTTTGGAAGTACTAGACCCTTTAACCTTAAGTGGCAATGAATTTAGCTCCTTGAAAACTGTGACATGGAATGCATACCTGAATATTTCTGTTTTGCAGGTAGCTCATTCCGGCATGCCTTTCACTATTCAACTTCAATATTGCAGTCTCCACCTCTGTGAAATATCCCCCTTTGGAGGCCGATACACTACTCCAACCAAAACACTACTCAAACTCTGTAGCCAGTGGATACATCCAAAAACGACTTACATCGTTCCATGAGCCCTCTGACCTCATTGAAGTGTGCTATAAGTGATTCTGTATTTACATGTCCAACTCTGAGGACTCCGGTCTCCCTGCCTACCACAACCTGAGAGCTCAAATCCGCAATGAGGTCATCATCGTCCTCATTCAGACCCATACTAATATCAAGTAACGGATTCATTGACAAATCCAAAACAACTTACCAAGCAAGCACACACTACAAAAATATATAAAGTGAAAAAACACAGTGTCTCATTAGGAACAAATGAAGAGGAAGAAATTCCTATCTGAATTGTACTCATATTCTTATAAGAAAAAGATCTAACACTAGAACGAGAAAGAAAAAAATTAACAAAGTAAATAAAATTAAGTTTTAAAAAATAAAATATTATANNNNTATAGGGTAAAACAATTAACTAAAAGAAAATTAAATTAAATGTAGCACAGATTAGAAGATAAATAAAAAATAAATAAGAACAAAAATAAACTAATTAAATGAAGGGCAGGTTGAATAAATCAAGTGCAGGTTGAACTTGAAACAGGTTGACTATGCTCCAACATATTGGATCTATATTAATGTATATAAAACAAAAATTGTTTAATAACGCTAGGGACAAGTATCTCATGCAATTACCCAGAGATAGCACCACAATCTGACGGGAAATTGGCTGCTTCAATGCAGATTTTAAGATAATTTTTTTCTTCTAGTAGACATAACAATAACTATAAAACTCTTATAATATGAATCATTGTAAAAGAGTATATTACAAAAAATGGTTGACTTGATCATCAGTCATCAAATATTCCAATCAGTCATCAAATTAATAGAACTCAAAATATTTCCATTCAAGATGGCAAATTTAAAATTTAATGTATGCAAGAAGATTTTACTATTTCATGAGAGTGAAAAACCACATTTAATATCTTAAATGAAAGAATAAATGTCAATTATATTCACTTATCAAATGAATTCAATTTCACAAAACCTGTCAGATAAGTAGCCTGTCTTTACATAAATCAATTTCCCATACTCCTAAAAAATTAAAAAAAACAATCTCCTAAAAAACAATAAGTAAAAAAAAAAAGAGTAAAATACTTAAAAGAAGATGGAAATACTGTATAGTACCAGTTCAATCTATGCACAAGAACAAATAGAAAAAATATTTACAATTGCTACTAAGGGCAGCAATGAAAAGTTCTCCTAAGTCTCCAAAGCGTCTTGGTCCAAGAAAATAATAGTCAATACTTTAACTTGGTTTTAGTGTTTACAACAGGCTATTGTCACCTATTATCTTGGCAAGTTATTGACTATTTCTTACCCAATGTCCTTTCCCTCCTGTCTTAATGAAGATTAACCCTTTGTCCATCCATCTAGATTTAAAGTCAAAAACTTCCTTTGTTTTTCTATAGAGTATGTGTCAAATCTTCATGGATTGTGTACCCGGACCTTTTAGCTTATTTTTAGAATAGAATACTCTATTCCCTATTTCAGTTTTAGTGAAGTGTAATAAACGCATATTTTCTTGAGGGCCTACAGGTCTCAATTTGAAGTCTTCTTGAAGTGTTAATTACTTTCTCTCTGGCTGCAACTTCTCTTCTAAGCTTGTTTTTAGAACAAATTATTAATGCATTATTTTTTGTTGACTGAAGGACAGAGTCCAAGTTCTTCCTTCTAACTTCATTAAGCTCATTTTTTTAGTGAACTAATTTTTTTTTTTTTGTGCGTCGACTCCTGAGGTCATTGGTGCTTCTATCTCTTTTCATAAGAAAAGATAACAAGTTTTGTTAATAACAACTTTTGCATTTCTGCTGTCATTGATGAAACCAATCTAGCCATTAGCGCTTCAAGGCAATCGGTTTTATTAAATTTATCCTCATATTTCTCTCTTATTTTAAATTGTAATTGATCATTCACATTTACAAGAATCTTCTTGCTATGATCAGCCTGTATGATTTTTCAGGGGCAGCACCCCTTGTAACTGGCTTCATTTTAAATTAACAAATAGCAAAAAAAAAAAAGCACAAAACAATTTTAAGTGATAAGAAGATGCTAAATAATAAGCAGATATATACTCAGTCTTCTAATAAAACAATAAAACGAGACTTCACTATCACTTCAACCTTTTTACACTTGGCCAGCCGCAATTGATGAGGTTCATTAATAGAGAGATATAACTAAATAATAATGAGTTTCTTTATGGACTACTTAAATTTTATTATATCACAAAGATCATAATGTATATAATAAATTTACATTTGTTTCATTAAAAATATCATTCTTATTTCTTTTTTCAGCTAATATTTGGTTCTCTATGTCCCGCACTCAAGATGCAAAGTCACAAAATCTTTTATGTAATACAACAAATAGTTAAAAATTCCAAGACATTATTTATAGTGAAATATTTAATTTTGTAATTAACAGAGAAAGTTGAATCATTTTTAAATAAAGCTGAATAATTTCCTTTTTTTTCAGGTATCAATTGTGAGCAATGCACTTCCCCTTCCTGAGTCTGATGATGTCAGCGTACAACAAGTTGAAAGTCATGCACAGTCTGAATCTACTGTTCTTCCACCCTCTCATCCTATTCATAAGTATGTTTTTATTTGCTTTCATATTTCATTATTTCCCATTGTACATTTTAATGAAAAAAATGTATCTTATTTATTAATGTTAAAGTAATCCTAAAACTAATCCAATTAGTTATTTACTGCATTTGGGTAATTTGAGTTTGCTGAATTTTTCTGTGAGTCTGCTTCCAAGGGCTTTTAAAATGGACATACTACTTACTTACTTACTATTAATCTACATTTATGTTTAGCTGGATTCTCAAATAACTTTTGCTTTCAAACCATCTAGGAATATATTTTTATTATCTTGCTCTTCTTCTCCTCCTCCTTAGTTCTCATTATTTATTTGCTTAGCTCTTTGTCTTTTCATGAATGTATTTAGTTATAGCTCCTTTTAAGATTGATAAACTAATCATCTATATCCAGACCATGTTTCTTGGCTTTTTTAAGTCTAAAGAATCTTTAATTATTTATATTTTCTTAATTTAATTTCAATTTTAAAAGTTTATATTACCATTTGTTCAACATGGGTGCTGAGATGAATTACTGGCCCTCTACATGACAGCATGCATAGTATTTTAAAGGGATGTCCTAATGAGGAAGGTGCCTTAGGACATCCCTTAAAAATATAATAGGTGTGTGTGTGTGGTTGTGTTTGTCAGTGCTTTAAAGGCCACAGTTACTGTTTATTGTAATAAAATTTAGCTTGTCACTTTTAAAAGTAAAAAGAAAAGCTGAGTTTGTTTATCAGTGGGTTTACATGCAACATCAAGAGTGATTTCAAACACTTTCTTAAATGACAATGAGATATTAGAGACTGTTAAAGACCTATATATAGATCTTATTAAATCAAGAAGTAGTCTATAAAAAATTATTCACTTTATTATTTAAGCTCTAAACAATATTTCATCCTTAGGCAACTTCAGGTAAACAGTTTATTATTATCAAGGCGACATGAATATCTATTCGAATCCTCCCCTTCTATTAAGACCTGTTCCTGAACAAATCAGCCTTGAGGAGGGGTCAATGTTAAAGACTGAAGAAGCAAGAAATAAGAGGAGACGGATACCAGACCCATATAGGAAGGGGCCTATTGAAGGAACCCCCTCAGTCATAGCTTCCTCCTGACACCACTCAATTTAGAAGAGGAAATCAAGTGTCTCAGAAATTTTTTTTTGCCAGCAACCCTCAAGTCAATATCAGATTCCGTGTTAGATCGTGTGTCTCAGAGCTTCGGGCTGGCCATGGCCCTTGCGCTGCCAGTGTATATATATATATATAATTTCTTACCCAANCAGAATGCAATATATAAATAAAGGTTATTTAAAAAATAAAATAAAATATCATACATTATTGGGGTAGTTTACTATTATTCATATATAACTCTTTATTAAAAAAAATTATTCTGTACATTTTCATTACACTGTAATTTTTGATGGGGTACATTGTTGTCCTTGCTCGTCTATCCCGGGACGTAACCCATCCTCAGAGAGGAGCCCAGGTTAACCCTTGATAGACTATCTGGCACCCATCTTCTCCTTATCCTAGGATAAGAAGGAGACTAGGCAAAGAGTCAAGGAGGGAGTGAGAGGGGGAGAAAAATGCCAGTGCATTCACTCCCTTGATATTTTAACTAAACTGGCAGTAGGAGGTCCCTTGACCCTTTAGGCATCGGGGAGGGTAGTCGGGATGAACGTAGGATGCCAGGGAGAGGACTAGAGAATTTGGATGTCCTTGGAGGTTTTTGTGGAACTTATCAAACCTGGAGGGGATGAGCTTGGAAACAAAAGGTACTTGCAGGTCAGAATGGTAATGGAATGGCAAAGAGTTATTTTGTTTTCTATTGTTAATCTGGACCTGTGGTTCAGCAATCTGTAGAGCTGTCCAAAGCATCTGTTTAGTTCTTGTCTCTTTGTCTGTAAGTGAGCCTTCCAGGTTAGTTTACTGTCTAGGTAGAACCCAAGGTAGCGGACTTTCGGAAAGGAGGGAAGAGGAACGTTATTAAGGAGGACTGACAGACATTGACCTCTGCCAAGTGTTTAGGTGACATTGACTGATTTATTCTCATTTAGGAGTATTCGCCAGCGTTTTGACCACTGGAAAATGGGATTGAAGGTTATTTGAGGCAATGTAAGGATCCGGGTTGCAGGAGAGTATGGCTGTGTCATCTGCATAGGACGCGAGGAGTGTCAGGATGTGTTGGGACGTCGGCATTGAAAAGGTTGACCTTGTTGAATTGTGGAATGCTTATTTCTAAAGCCAAATTGGTGACTAGGAACAAGGTTCATGGTGGATGGGTATAATTCTCAGCAAGAGGATCCTTTGCAAACATTTTGGACATTATGGGGAGGAGGCTGATGGGATGGTTGGGAGGAGGAGGTAAGAGGAAGGAAGTGGTTTACTGGGTTTAAGAAAGAGGATGATATTGGAGAGTTTCCAGAGAAGAGGGAAGTATGTGGTGCGGAGAATGCTATTGTAAAGGTAGGTTATAAAGAGGATTGCTTTTTTAGGGAGTTGTCGTAAGATACGAGTGGTAATAAGATCATGGCCTGGGGATTCGCGCCTGGGTAATTTGGAAATGAGGTATTTGACTTTGGAGGGATTAACAGCTTTAGGAGGAAGGGACATGGGAAGAGGAGCATTAAGAAATGTTTCTGTTTCAGTAGGTTTGGAATGATCATTAGGATCAGGATGAGGGATAAATGTTTGTCTGAGATGTTTGGCCAGTACCTCTGCTTTTTCGGTGGGGCACGAGCCCAAGTTCCATCATCACAACGAAGAGGTGGGGAAACAGGCAGGAACTTAAGGATTTTTTGGGTAGCCTTCAAAGAGAATTATCTCTAGTTGTAAGAGATGATAGATAGATATTATAGGATTCTGACTGGTGAGAATTGAGCTCAAGCTTCACCAACCAACGCTTCACCAATGGTGTGGTCCAAGCCCACTTAATTGTCTGCCTTCACGATTTGGCGGAACTTAAACTCAGATTCTTTGAGCTCTTGTTTGATGTCAGTGGTGGGTGTTGTAATGCAGGTTCCTTAGAACCACACGCAGAGCTCTGTTCTCTTTAATTTGGTAGGTTTGGTACTGGGCCTTAACTCAATTGAGCTATCGAATTATTTTTCTGTAAGAATCTGGGTCATAGCTGACTACTTTTGTGGAGTCCGTCCTATTTATAAGGTGGTATTTACTCACTTCCCATCTCTTGTTTGAGCTTTTCTCAAAAGAGTTTGAATTGTTCCAATCCAGACTCGAATATAGGCGGTGGTCTACTAAACCTGGCCTGTTGGGTTGGAGTAGTGAGATCGTCTTAAGGGAGGTCCCGAAGAGGGCAGAAATGGTTAACCGTGGCAA
Source organism: Oncopeltus fasciatus (assembly GCA_000696205.2). Classification (NCBI taxonomy): domain Eukaryota; kingdom Metazoa; phylum Arthropoda; class Insecta; order Hemiptera; family Lygaeidae; genus Oncopeltus; species Oncopeltus fasciatus. The sequence goes on along the minus strand of KZ807302.1, from coordinate 313,118 downwards.
ATGGTGACTCTTCTTTATCATCATGTTCAGTAGGTGGAGCAGTGTCCATGGACACGGTGTTATTTATTGTAGGTGAGACGAGTGTGAGGTCCGCGGCAGGGGCAGTTGACATGGCTGTATTAGTGAGAGAAGTTGTACTTTGGGCGGGGCTGGTTGTGTGTGAGCTATGCTCGGAGAGCAGAGAGGTGGTAGAGGTACTTCGCCCAAGTGTCTTCTTGGAACGTGTTGTCTTCTTTGTAGGAGGCTACTTTCTCGGCCAGTTAAAAGGGGTTCTCACCGGGCAGGATCTCTTCCCCATTTTTTCCCCAGACAAGAGCTGGTGAAATCTATCATTCATACCATGACCCCGTAATTAATTAATTCAAATATATATTAAAAAAAAGAAGAAAAAAAAGAAATAACAGTTTCAAATTTCTTTTAGATTTAAATAGGAAATTACGATCTAAAAACTGCTATCTCTCCTACCTGGGGCAGACAATGGGGCCGTTATCCAATAAGCCGCTTCTGGAAGTAGTACTTATCCTCCGAGCTGATAGCTGACTTGGAACTGGACTGTACTCCAAAAGTTTTTTTACACCTACACCAATGACTGCTGAAGAAAAATAATTGGAAATTCACGTACATGATCACTGACTCCACCTTCTCATACGTGTAAAATTTCAACACAAACTGAGCACTTTTTCATATATAAAAAGAGGAATCTTCAGGAGCCCGATATTAACACTGCCCCAGACAGAGCGGGAATGTTTAAAAATTCTGTCTATATTTTGGAATTTTCATTATTTTATGATATTTAATTAAATAAAATTAGTAAAGAATCATTATATATTATTTCAAATGAGAACAATTATTGCTAATGATAAATCAAGAAAATGAAGTCTTGCAACTTTTTTTTATTATTTTTCATTAGTTTTAAGTATTGTCTGCACAAAAACATATAAGGCTAATATATAGCTGAATCATTTTTAAAAATTTGTGTCCTCTAAAATGGTTTATTCTTCAGAAATTTCCAGCCCTAAGAAGAGGCTATTTAATAAATTCAATATTGCTTGTCAGATTACAAGGTATATTGCTTTAAATTTATGCTAATTTTTTACTCATATGAAACTTCTTTCTTTTTCTTTTATATACTTAATTTGAAAAATAGTCAATGCAGAGTATTTTATAACTATGAAACTTAAACCATAAATTTTATCAAATGGACAGTGTTTTTGACCGTAGATATTATTAGATGTTTTTTGTTGGGGCTCGGTCTTATCGACCTTGACTGAACCCTAACAAAAAACTTCTAATAACATAAATTTTATCACTTCTAATTAAGCTGTTACTGAGGAGTTTTGTACAGTATGTGGTATAAAAAAGAAATAAAGCTTTATAGTTATAAAATTGAAGGCAAGTAGTTTTAACTTAAAAGCAATAGAGATTTATCAGTTTATTAGAAATTAGAAAATTTACTCAAGTAAGGTATTATTAAAGAAATAAAAAATGCTAATATCTGTTTAATGCCTGTGCTGTTAATAATACATTATTTAGTAGTATATTTACTGTGTAAATTGTTATTTAATTTAATTATTATTTAATCTATGTTATAGATTATATCGAAATTCATATTAAGTTTACTAATTTCTATTTTTGAATGGAAAATAAATTTGCATTTCTTTTTAAATTTACAAGCAATTTTAATCTATTTTATAACCTTAATATTGCTTGTGTAGGTGGAATGAACTGTGTGGGAAAGGATTGCGAGTAAGTGAGAGCTTGGCTTGTCGCCCAATAGAAGTACCATGTTCTGGGCTGGTGTTCAGTGCAGCTCCACTCTCTCCTGGTGAGCTGTGGGAAGTTACACTTGACAGCTTCCTTCCTCAATGGGCCTCATCTCTCTATTTTGGCGTAACTTTATATTCCCCTTCTGATCCTCTACCACACACCATGAGCTCCATCAAACATCCCACATGGTATATTCATGGTTAGTGCACATTTCATCGATTTGTAGAATATTCAGCAAAGTATAAAAGTTTTGTGAATTTCAAAAATATCCTTTGCTGAGTAAAAGTTATTTTTCTTTTGCATTCTTAAGTGAACTGTTATAATATGGCTAAGCAATTTGATTATTGGAATTTTTGTTTGTTTATTAGAATACTCGATAGAGAAACAGTGATTATAAATATTGTAAAGAAAAATTAGTCAATTTAATACTTACTCAATAGAATTATCCAATATTTTTAACTTTTTGATCTCTTTTTTTATTAGTTTATATTATTATTATGTAGAAAATTTATTTGAATTTCTTAATAGTTCCTTAAAAGTAATTAGTCTTTAAGGTTACTTTTAGTTTTATTTCTCATCCTTTAAATGATTTGAAAATGAACATGAATGGATGTACAGTTGTCAAAATTTTATTTTCCAGTTAAATATTTCACTAATACAGAGTTATGGAAGAAGTTTTTTATTTTTATTCCAATAGTTGGTTTTAATTTCCCTTAACTTTTCTGATTGTTATTCAGTATAAAGGATTTGAAATGTCAAAGTCCAGAGAACATTCTATTTATAAAGTTAGTTTTATTCATCTTTTCAGTTTAAAGTTATTTCATTTTGAAAATGGAGAGTACTGTAGGTTATTTTTGTCATGTTTCATTTTTTACTTCCAAAAAAAAAAATTGCAGTATTCAAACATTTTACAAATTGCAAATCATCAAATGTTTTATGGTGCTTAAATGCCAGAATCAGTTTTTTCATTTTTGCTCTTGTAATTTTGATGTAAATAATGAACCTTATCCAGTCTGGACAATTGTTGAAAAAATCTATGAAAAATTGAAAATGGTTTATACAAGTTGATATATTTCATCTCATGAAATTGTTATGGAACTAAATACTGACCATAAAAAAGTTTAGAACCATTTACATAAAATTTTCTCTCAAAAGATTTTTGATCATTGGGTTCCACATGGATTATCAGAAAATAATTTAACCATTGATCAAAACAGTACATATATCCTAGAGTTTGAACTTTATATGTATAAATTGATCTTTAATTAAAAATAAAATAATTACTTTTTCCTCAGTCCTATAGTTTTTTTGTTTTTTTTACTATAACTAAATTTTATATGCTCCTAAAATGGGCAGTTTATTTTTTATTTTGCTGTTTAATTGGTTCAATTATGACAGTGTAAGAAATTGAGATTTCAGGATCAATTTAAGCCTCACTATTAACTGAATAATGTTTTGGATATTAATACATATTTAAATTTTGTTTTTCACTACAATAAACCTTCAATAATTTATTTTCTGTGATATTGCCTTTCAGTTTCTTACTCTGAAGACTTGAGTGTCTTGCCTCACTTTATTATATAAATCCACTATGAGTTGACTCATAATATTTTATCCATTTTTCCTACATGACCATCCCAGCTAAGTCTTAACAGAATTATGAATGTGCTACATCTTCCATCTAATACTTCAGAAATTCAGTTTTCTTTTTTCTTTTGTAGATTTCTTGTTTACATACCACTGTTTCTTAGGGGGTACAGTGGTTAGGGCACTGGACTCCTGAGCCAAAGGTCTTTGCTTACCAATACCAATGTGCACAGTTAGTTTTTCTCTCTGGTTCTGTTTTTAAAGACCCAAAGGATTTCTGGTGTTCTGAGAACACTCAGTCCTAAGTGGCTACCATTCCTACTGGTGTCCAAAATGCAGACCCACACTTATTCTTAAGTGCGATAAATTAATACATTTTAAAAATATTTTATCAAATATTTGCTATGCTCTTACCACCTTAATATTACCCTATACTCTTTTCAATTCCACAAATTCAATTACCAAATTTATATCAATTAATTATTTTATTTAACAGCCCCAATATTTACTGACTAAATTCTACTAATATATTAAATATCGAGATATTCCAGCTTCCCTCTCAAAAAGAAGAATGTATGTAATTTTCAAAAAGAGAGTTTTTTGACCGTAGATATTATTATTAGATGATTTTAGTTGGGGTTTGGTCAAGGTAAATCCAAAAAAATACAAATTTAAAAAAGTGTATTTTTTAAAAGATTTTCTGCCAACGTTTCAGCTTACATTGTAAGCCATCTTCAGGGCTGTAGAAATACAATGTCATGAGAGAAAAAAAAACTAATTGACAATAATATAATAGAGAATTACAATAATGTAATGTGATATCAAAAGTATGAATGTAGAAAGCTATGTAATAGAATTTAAAAAGATTTTAAAAAACAATTTGAAAAAAAAAACATGCAGATGGCAACTTATTGAAAAATATTTGAATAACATTAAAAACAGTAATTTACCACACCTGCCTATCATGAAGACGAGAGAGGACGTCTTGTCCCTAGGTTCACATTTCCATGACTTAGGAGGAATATAATTTTTCAGAAAGAACCAATGTGGCAGGTAGACAAGGTGAGGGGAAGGTAAGAGGCGGAAGGTACAAAGGAAAAGCAGCCTGTTTCAAAAGAGGGCAATAAAAGGACAAAGGAAAAAAGGAAGGGTATTATTGGGAATAGGTAACTTTGGAACTGGGAAAAATGTTTGACAGCTTTATTGAGAAGGAGGGCTGATGGTTTTTAGAATGTTGAAAATATTAGAATAAGTTGAGGAAATTTTTGGATAGTGTTGTAAGTTAATGTGAACGGTTTCAGACAAAAGGCGTTTGTGTTCATAGGGTTCAGTGGAAAGAATGGTTATGTTCTAGAAGTCAAATGTGTGTTCTTCATGAAAAACATGTTTAGTGAGGGCAGTTTTAATTAGTTTATCTTTATGTCATTTTTATGGTTATTGATTCTATGGGAAATAGGGTTTTTTGTTTGTCCAATGTAAGAACTATGGCAATTCGGTGTGGAACAGGGAATTTTGTAGACGACATTAGCTCTGTTAGGAAGGGGGATGGGGTCTTTGAGGATGGTGTAAATAGATTTTAATTTGTTGTTGGTGGAAAAAGAAAGCTTAAGGTTAGGGAAAGTTTTTCTGAGAGGTTTCTTAATATTTTCAAAAAATTTTGGAATATAAGGAAGAGAACGGAAAACAAGATCGTTATTATGGGGGAGGGGAATAGGAGAAGTGGAAATAAAAATTATTTTACAAGTTTTTTAATGGTGTGAGTAGGAAAACCATTGGATGAAATATTGCAGTGAAATATCCAGCTATCAAGAATATGATAAAAATTTACGCAAAATATAAAATATTTAGAAAATACTTCTTTTATATGTATTGTGGTTTGTTCCCTTAAAGGCATTTTCAATAAATCTTGAAAGAACTTGTAATTTTTTTCTTTTTCTTTTTTTTTCCCTACTCTCATTGGACAAAGTTATTCAATTTAGGCTTAAAATAACATATTCTGAAAAATCTCTTTTTATAAGATTAAAATTTTACATTCCCTCAAATATTTTACTCTCACTTAATTTTTATTAATCTTATTGTTTATAGGAAATGAATTTTATCATTGTGGTGAAGTAATTAAATCTCCATATTGTGGTTCGCTTGATTGGTTGATTCCGGGTAATCGAATTGGTGTAAAAAGGTGCATGGATTCATCCTTACACTTTTACATTGATGGGCTAGACCAAGGGATCTCAGCTACAAATGTTCCAAAGGTAATATCATTCCATTTCATTAAATTTTCTAAATAAATTCATGTTAAAACTAGGAGAATGAGGGCTCAGAAACTAGTTTCTGCCTAAATATTAAATATCCTTAATTATTAGAACAAAATATTATTTTAAGGGTGCAATATTATTTAGTATTTCAAAATTTATATTACATAAATCACAAGAACATAAATGATAATATAATAAATAATAAAGGAATTTATTTTAAAAAATGCATGTACTTAAATGACAAATTATAATGAATGAATGAATAACTGTATAAGTCCTTAACTTTCATCCTTCGACATAGCATGTGGAAGGCTATCCTGAAACTGAAATTTACCAATTACTATTTTGAGCCTCAAAAACCACATCCAGAATTGCTTTAAAATACTCTTGGGAATTGTCCAAAAAATATGTATAAATATAAATATTTTCCTCCAAATTATTATATTTTTGTGACATAAGATCATATAGGGGTATCAACTATATATTTAACTAGTGCCTGAAGATTAGATGGAGAGTGATTTTATATTATATTTAAAAATATTGCATTAATGATTTATTACATTCTTAATAATATGTAAACTTTCAAATTAATTGGAGTGGAATATGAAGAGAATTAATATTACTTGGTAGTATTTATTAATTAAGTCTATAGTTTATTAGGAAAAATAAAAAAACACTATTTTTTTATAAATACTAAGATTGGACTTAATTTAATATATTTGGAACATCTAGTTTTTATAAAAAACATTCCTGTTAGTCATATTTTTTTAATTTTCCATAAGAAGATTGAATATTGTTATTTAAATAGACAGTAAATTAAAAATTATTATTTTTAGATAAGTGGTAAAATCTTACAAATATTAATATAATAAATAGGTTAGTTTTATCTATTTTATATAATATAACTTTAATGTGCATCTGTGTGTATGTTAAGATAAATTATTAAATTATTATATTAAAATGTTAAAATGCAAGTATTGATGGTGCAAGAAATTTATGAAAATTACTAGTTTACTTCTAGAGAGAACTTTATTATGTTGTGAATATCTAAATATTTAGCATGTGTGTCTAAGCACATGCTTTGCTGTGACTATTCTAAAGGTTGACAATATGTTTAAGGGGAACACTGAATTACAATGCTTTACTGTTTTTAAAGTGACAGTGCCAGAATGAAAATATTACTTTATTTCTTTATGGATGTTCATTGTTCTGATTGATAGTTTCAGTTTTATGATTAAGAACACTATGTAATAACATAATTCAATTTGAATTTCATTATATAAGTACTGTACTAAATGCAAAGCAAAATGTCTTCAATTTGGAGTGGAGCAGATATATCTTAGGAAATGATGTGTTTGTTTCTATTGTGAAACATTACCTAAGAAGCTTATGTGCAGATTGATTCTGGACATCATGATATGATCCATCTATATTAAAAAAACATTTTTTATTTTATTTTACTGCTTTAATTACAGTTTTTTCTTGATTTAGTAAATTTACAGACTAATATGACTCCTTGTTAATTTGAAAATCAATTAAGTAACATTATTAATTGTCATGTTAAGAGATATTTTATTTGTACTAATTCATATTATTAAGTAATAATTAATACTTAAATTCTTTTAATAAACAAATTATAATTTATATGAAAAGTATTTGAATTAATAAATAAGTCATAAATGATATTTTGTTAAAATTTGTTAAAAAACTGCAGAAGGAGATAGCTTGCTTCTTCAACTGAATCTCAGTGTTCCTACTGTGAAGACCTAGTCAATTTTTTATAAATTTCCTAGTAACTAATTTCACCTCCCCATGTTCATTATTTAAATTCGGACTGTTTTGTCACTATATTCTTATTAGTAAGTACCTGTTCCTATCTCTTACTAATTACTCTTCAAAAATTTTAGGAAATTGTGGGACCTTTTCAAATTAGGGCCACAGTCAGTGTCAAATATGATCTGCAGCAAATAATTTTCATTGTTCTTTTTATGAATTTTCTGATCAATTATAATGCTTATTAAAAAAAATAATAATAAAATTAAATGGGGTTGAAAAAACTCTGCCTAGCTTCAAATTCTTTTTTTTTCTAAATTTTTATTTAGGCTAAGTGGCAAGTTGTAGTAAAACTAAGTAATATATTTTAAAATATTTATCTTATTTTTTTTCAAGACAGTATTCTAGTTAATGACATATTATATTTGTTATAGTATTTGTTACAATTAGTATTTTTATCGAATTTTTTTTTTTTTTTTTTGTAGAAATTATATGGTGTTGTTGAGCTTTATGGTTCTACTGGTTCAGTAAGATTGGTGAGTAAAAGCAGTTCTGCTTCAGCTAATGGAGATGCACCACTGGCTACTCATGAAATTGAATCTTCCTGTGAAAAGCACACGTTAGTAAAGCAAAAATATATTTTGAATTATAGAATTTTAATATATATGTATGGTTACGGGGATCCAGTAGTTATGGCTTGTGCTCATGAGCCAAAGGACCCAGGTTCAATATTCCAGTGTCCTTTATTTCTTTAGTTCTGCTCCTAATGATCCAGGAGGTTCCTGGTTACTCCTGGCCTGGGAACACTAATCCCTAATTGGGTTCCATTCTTCATTGATTGGGAAAGAAATCAGATGGCTAGAGCAAAACAGAACTACACACTAGTGTTACACTCATCCATAACATGCTGAAGCATTTATGTGTGTGTATGTCCTTATAAATAAAATTATAATTGTGTATCATTCTAATATTATACAGATTTTTTATTTAATTATTTGTTATACAATTTAAAACTTTTGTATTAATTAGTGATTAGAAGAGGTGAGACAGTTTTAATTATAAAAACAAGATTTCAAGTGAAAATTTTTTTAAAATGTGAAACACAAATAGAAAAGGTTCCTTTTTAAATATATTCTTTGATTAAAGCAATGCCGAAACTAATCAAAGACCTCATAATTTTGTATTTCTCCCCCATTGGTTTCAAGCTGTTCTTCAACATTGAGTTCTGCATGTATATATCTGGTCTTCCCATCTATCTTCATCAGATAGGAATACTTCCCAGTCTTCTTTAGTGTTCCTCTCCATTGGTAGCCTCCACCATTTGGTTTCAAGATTCAACTCAATGTTCAAGGAATTAATTTATAATGATGACATTTTTTAGCAGTAAAATCAATTGCATTGACTAAGGATCTGGTGTATTATATTTTATCCTTCAACTGTTAAATTTCATGATGAGTATGCTATTGACCTTAGATGGAAACTGATGGAAAATTAGTGTTTCAATGTCCATATTGCTCATTTCATGAGAATTATATTTGAATTATAATGAAACAAGTGTATGTGTTAGAAGTAGTTTAGCATTTGTTTAAATTCTATTAGTTTATCATCTTCCTCAGACCATTCTCAACAAGCACCCTTTTTCAGCAACCAATTTAAATTGAAAATTAAATTCTGGGAATAAATACTGATTTAATAGTTGAGGGATACTCAAAATGATCTCAGGTCTCTGGCATTCATTGAATTTGATATAAGCTGCATGACTTTATAATTTTTTTTTGTAAAGTATATACTGTCAATGTTTGCCTTGAATGTGGCCCTGGTAAATGATGTTTGGAACCATTAAGTGATTTATATATTTGTGTTTTAATCCTAGATTTGTTAAGCCATGATAGAAGCTCCCTTAAATTTTCCTTATTCTGTGTATGATTGGTCATGTGATGACAATATCGCCCAACAGGCAAACCACAATATTTATTTGATAAAATATGGTCCATTGTGCATTGGGATATTGCTCAGGCTTTTTTTTTTTTTGGTAGTAAATTAAAAATTAAGTGTTTCTAATTTTGTGCTCTTGGTCTTGGTAATATTAAATTTGATTAGAATTAGTTGAAAGTAGTGAGTTACTGGATTCCTGAAATCTAATATTTCATTACTCATGTGTTCATAATTTAAATCCAGTTATTCTTATTCACAAATCTAAGAAAAAGTAGAATTAAGGCTATTCAAGATTTTTTTTTTAATAAGTAAAATACTGATAAGTCTAATATACCACTTCAGTCAATTTTAATGTTTATTCATATACATACATAATATTTTATGTATCACACTCTGAGATGATTTTAGTTGGGGTTCGGTCAATGTGAACTTAGGGACAGGACGTCCTCTCTCATCTTCGTGATAGCCCTGAAGATGGCTTACAATGTAAGCCAAAACGTTGGCAGATAATCCTTTATTAAAAAATACATTTTTTAAATTTGTGTTTTTTGGATCTACCTTGACCGAACCCCAACTAAAATCATCTCAGAATAATATCTACGGTAAAAAAAACTCTCCTTTATGTATCACATTTAAATTATATATTATTATTTTTCATCACTAAGAATAAAATTCATTTATTTATATTTGCAGTGAAGAGGAGTGTGAAGCTGTGAAAAGAAATGAAGATACTGATAAAAGTATTGAAGATGGTGAACTAGTATCAGAAATTCATGATGTCGAGGTAGATATAAATTTGCATTTACTAATTTTTTTTGTTCTATTATTGTAGTATCATATTTCTGTTGTTGCTTAGGAATATTAGTTTTGTAAAGAAAAAAATCTTGCTTTTAATAGGTTCTTAAAAGAATCAAGTTTTTTACTTTGCTGACCGCATTTTGAAAAAATTTCAACTCTTTACCAATCCTACTAAAGAGAAACTAAGAAGAGACATATACACACTCTAATACACACATATATACCAACTGCTCTAGCATCCTCAATTTTTAGAATGAAGAAACCAAATTTTATATTTAAGCTCCTCATCACAAATTTTTGGATGAGTTCATTAACGGCTGAGATTTGCTAAGGGGTTAGATAGGGTCTTAGAGATAAAAATTTAAAATCCTTAAATTGTAATTACCGGGTCATCCAAAAAGTCCTGTCATTTTTATAGTTTGATTTTTAATTTTATTCTAGGTCCTTTGTTGTTCAATGATTTTGAAACTGGACTTAAACCCTTATAAGTAAATGTTAATCATTTATAAAAAGATAGATTAATTTTAATCCAGTCCTCTTTAAGCATCCCAACTGTTTAGTCAAAAATAACTCTGGTAGAACTTATATTAGAACAATTGTGTTTTATGAGTATAAGCTAGTTTAAAAGTGGCTGATGCTGTCCAAAAAATATATTTTATGAAGGCGACTAGACACTCAAAGATGATACTTGCCTGGGGCAGCCAAAGGGCATTCATTTAGAGAAAGTTCGTAGAATAATTGAGTTGAATCCTCACCAAAGTTGTTCAGAGATGTCCTTACAACTTAATATTTCTCAAACCCCTGCCTTGAATTATCTCCCTCAACTGAAAATAGTAAAAAAAACTGGATAAATGGATTCCTCATGAAGTTACAAAAGGCAATAAGTTAAGTCTCTTAACAACTTCATCTTCTTTAGCTTTCCATTTATAAGTCAAAGCCTTTTCAGATAGGTTCATCACATGTGATGAAAAATGGGTTTTGAACAATATTTGTACAATTTAGATCTCTGGACAGCCATCTCAGACAGAAATGTTTGGACAGCTGATACAGGCTACTGTCCGCATTGATCGAGTTTTTGTCAATAAAATCAGCTATTTTTTAAAGGTGGAATTTTGGATTTACCATTACGTTATGGAAAGTTTATTGATTGTAACAGAGATTATTATGGCAAATAAATATATTTAATGTTTCTTACATTAATAAATCTTTATTCATTACATTATGTTATTTAACATTTTGTAATTTAATGACAGAGAAGTATGCAATAGAAAAAAAAATTATAAAGTAAAAGAAAAAGCAATTAAAAATAACAATAATTAAATAAGTGAACATCACTATGCAGGGAGAAGATACTCATCGGCTCTACTCCTAAAATTTATGAATAATTATTTGTTTATTTTAATAAAACAACTGGCCTTTTTTAATGGTCTGGTAGATCACTGGGGGCAAGTAAATTACACTATGTGAGGTTAGAGAAGGTTATTCTCTCCTGTGTGATACTCTGGTTTAACTTTTGTTTTAAATGCTTTTAATTACTTAGACAGTTTCAAAAAGCTCTGCTAAAACTAATATGACTTGTGTCAAAATGGCCCTCTCAATATAAAAATAGCAGTGCTTTTTGAAAATGACTAAGTAATTAAAAGCATTTAAAACAATAGTTTAACCAGAGTATCATACAGGAAAGAGTAACCTTCCCTAATTAATTCTTGTTAGTATAAATGTATCTTTCATTCAATATTAAATAAATAAAGTTGACTGATTTTTGTGTATAATTTAATAATTTTACTAAAATTTGATTAATTTACATTTTTATAGATTTCACCATTGCTGTTTCATGATTGCCATGGGAGAAATGTTCAATTATCAGAAAGTCGGCTGGCTGCAAAACGAGTCTCCAGTTATAATCAAGGTTTAGTTTTGGCCACTAAGCCAGTTCCTAGGGGAGTTTTATTTCAGGTCAGTAAATTCAAGACTATCCAAACATTAATAAGTGTCTTTAGTCTATGGTCAGTTGGTAATTGATTGATTTGGAGCAATATAGAGAAAAGGGTCAGGAAGATATTACTAAAATAAATTTTGTCTTCCTCTTAACCCCCACTACCTCTCAACTGATGTCTCTCTTTTTACCCTTCCCTGTTACTCCCTCTCCCTCAAAAGAAAAGTAATACACTCATATACTTTAATTTCCGTTAATTTTTTTCTAATTATAGGATGTATTAAAAAGAATGACCATTTCATCAAATTCAGGATTTAAAAGAACTACAAATGTTTTAATCCTATTTAATACTTACCAATACTTGCTGGGAGTATTTTCTAAGCGTATTAAATCCCATTTTCGTTTTATTTATTCTTTTCATGAAACTGTCCTATGAAATTCGCATAAATTTTTAGGCATTACTGGAAAAAGATTTTGCAACCTTTAAAGCAATTCATGAAATTATTAAATTCGAAGGGGAAGGTGTTCTTGACTAGCACAATGCACAGCATTATTTGAAAAATTTAGCAATGGAAAAACAATGTCCGAAAAGAAGAAGGTCTTGACCGCCTTAAACTTGACCATTTTACTTATAGTTATAAATGGATATTGATGACGCTCTGCAATAAGCTGTTCAAATCCAACTTGCCAGGGAGTGTGGTGTGTCTAATGATACTGTTAGTCTCCATCTATTCTCAATGGGGAAGGTGAAAAAGAGCAGTCCCCACAATCTTACTTTTCAGTAATCAGCTAAGAGGTTAGAAACTTGTGAAAGTTTATTGTTAACCCTTTTAATATGAGATTATCATCTTTAATGAAAAGTGGGTTACTGGTGAAATCCAAATACCTTTAAGCAATGGCTGGATCATATCGTAGAGATTGTATTTTATATCGTAGATATATAATACAAATATTATGTTGAAAAACAGTAATTTTTTTATGTGTATATATATATATATATCCATACATAATAAAGTAAGGAACATTCATTAAAAATTGTACTCTAATACAATTAGTATTTTAAAGATTACATTATTTTCAAGTTGTATTATGCTATTATTGTTAGTTGTAAGTTTAACCTGAAAACCTAAAATTTAAACTGACAGCAGTTTTAGCTTTCTATGTTAAGATTATTTATCATTTTTATTGTTTTGTGTATTTTTTAGCAATTAATGATATACTGTTGATAAATATTTGTTATTTCAGATCAGAGTGGAATCACTAAATCCTAGATGGGTCTCATCTTTGAGCATTGGCATGACTTCTGAGTCAGTTGTCACATCAACTTTGCCCGTGACTGCTCTTGGTCTTAAAAAGGACACTTGGGTTATCAGTGGTGACACTGTTTTTCACAATGGCCATAAGGTACTTAAAATCTTTAAAAAGTATACAGCAGTTATGTTATGTTTTATTAAAATGATACTATTCTAAAAATCTAATGGTAGTTAGTGGCTCACACCCTACTCAAAGTCCTAAAGACATTTTTTACTAATACATCAAGTGAAATCCTCAAGGTCAAGGAAGAAAATTTGGAGGAATAACCCTTGGATCATACTGGTAAATGAATCTAAGGCTTTTAATAATGAAATTAAGTTTATCTAATAGCCAGTATATTTTATTAGTTTTGTCTCTTTGTGAATAAAATCTACAGAACAATACTTTTGAATACACGTATATATTATATGTTCTTTAAAAAATGTAGAACTAGTAAAAACTGTTAAAATAAAACTCTCTTCGTTGAAAAAGTTAATTCTCTGCCTGTTCTAATGAAAATTATTATTATGTCAAAGAGAAGACTATGGATTTTTTTTTTTAATGTCTTTTAAAATTAGCGAAGAATTTCAATGAAGTTAGTACTTATTATTTTTTATAAACATCAGCATATATAATAAATTATTCAAATTACAATTTTTTAACTGCTCAAATGCCGATTTTGTTACTCCAAAATCTGTTGCCAATATAAGTAGTCAATTTAGTTGAGAAGTTATTTTTTAATTTTGTTTTGTTTTCATTACTATCTGAAACTACTCTAAATAGGTATTTTTATGTTCTGTTATGTGGCTATCGGTCAAATGTTAAAAAAAAAAAAAATGTAATATTACTTTTTTGCTGGTGTTTTGAATTATATTTAATTCATTTACACGGCAGCGAATAACAACAGTACAAAATAAATTATTCGATGACACTGACAACACATCACCAACAAACTCTTTAACAACTACCATATATATTTATAATATGTTAGTCACTTTGTTATAATAAAAAATTATTTTAATAAAGACTGCCAAATAAATAAAATTTATAAGAAAATGAACAATATGAAATGTCTAAGAACCAAAACAAAACTAATAAATTTAATTAGGCACCTATAGAATAACCTTTTTTCCTAGGAAGCCCTTCTTTCATACATCATGTATTGTATTAAGACCCCCTAATTATTGTGTTACTTTCTTTTTCTCACATATACAATAATTAGCGTCATTAATGTGTTCCGCATCTCTTTTAAAATTAAAAGAGTGGTCATCACTTAAGATATGGAATAGTCTCTAAGAATCTCCTTTTTTTTGTCCCCCCCATACTTTGACTTTTATATTTAACATACAGTCCTCAAAGCATTTTCAGCTAATGCCGTCAAGGAATTTATTCCTTCTTTCTGTCAAAAACATGCTGCCTAATCCACCTCTTAAGATACTGCTTTGTCCCCCTGTAATATACTCCCTCAAATTCCTTGCATTTTAATTTATTCACGACTTCCGTATTTTTATCAAGCTTAGTAGGGTCCTTTATGTTAGTGAAAAATGCCTGAGAATATGTTCATTCTGGTAAGATACTACTATGTCTGGCACCTCCTTCAAATTTTCTATTTACTCCCTTTATGTAAGGTAAGCAGCGACTGTCCTTTTTTTCTTTTCCAGTTAGTTCCAATAATTATTATTAAATAATTTGTACTTTTATTAAATAATTTATAATTTCCTGCAATTTAAATATTAAATAATATTATCAAATAATGTGCTAGATCATGTAATATATTATTTAATATGTAAGAAAATAAACTATTTTCAAATTAGGGATTTCTTTTTCACTTTTTTTGAAAGTGTTTCTATGATATTTTGTGGTATTAGGACATTTTCTAATTTTAACCAAATATGTTATTAATACACATAATGTGTGGGAAAACCTCAAAATTAAAGTCTATAAGTCTGGATATTAATGAAAAAAAAATCTGCAATTGTTTATACTAAAAATGCGGTTTTTAGATTTTCCTAGAAAATAGCTCTAAAGCTAAGAACATAACAAAATGAAAATAAGTCTTCTACTGTCAAGAAATAATCTTTCAGTATTTTAATGAAAGGTAAATAAGTGAACATAACAGATTTTTATGCTTGTGCAATTATATGGCTATTAAAACAAATGTATATACCAGGTATGCAAGTTTAAAATGTCGTTTATTTCTTAAAATATATACACAGTAATTTAAAAAAAAGTATAATATATTTTATTCAAAGTACTGGCCCTCGCTTTCTACACATTTTGTCCATCTCTCGGGCAATATATGGATACCATTCCAAAAGAATGCTTCATCTTTATTTGAAATCCATTCATCGAGCCATTTTCGTACGTTTTCGAAATTGTTGAAGTGTTGCTCCGCCAATGAGTGTCCCATCGATGAGAAGAGGTGATAATCAGAAGGCGCCAGGTCAGGTGAATACGGCGGGTGGGGTAGGAGTTCCCAACCAAGCGAAGAAATCGTTTCCTTAGTCAATCTGGCTGAATGTGCAGGAGCGTTATCATGCTGAAGAATGACTTTGGCGTGCCTGTGAGCCCATTCTGGGCGTTTTTCGATCAATGCGTGACTCAAATTGATCATTTGTTGTCGGTAGCGCTCGGTATTGACTGTTTCGCCGGGCTTGAGAAGCTCGTAGTCGATTTGGTCGATTTTCTCGTTTTTGATCAGTAACATCAAAATCACCACGTTTGAAACGTTGAAACCAACGTTCACATGTCTTGACGGTTGGAGCAAGATCGCCATAAGTCTCAACAAAAATTCGATGACATTCAGATGCCTTTTTCTTTTGATTAAATAAGAAAATCATGACATGCCGCAAATGCTCTTTATTTGGCTTAAAATTAGACATTTTTAACACCAAAGAAAGGTATGATACGTCCACGTAAACGACTTAAAAACAACTGACTTTTGTAAACAAATG
The DNA here is from genome assembly GCA_000696205.2 of Oncopeltus fasciatus. Lineage (NCBI taxonomy): Eukaryota > Metazoa > Arthropoda > Insecta > Hemiptera > Lygaeidae > Oncopeltus > Oncopeltus fasciatus. Next base: position 296,820 of record KZ807302.1, on the reverse strand, counting down.
ACTAACAAACAAAATAGCGTTTAGAGATAAGCAAATCCTTCAATAGGCTAAGAGCGCATTCTATTGGAATTAAAACGACATTTTAAACTTGCATACCTGGTATGTATTGATTAAATCACCTTTATCAACTTTTTATTTTTTTGGGTTAGGGGGCTTATAAAGTCTTTGAAATAGTCAATTATTAGTTGTAACTTTTAACATAAATTTAATTTTCCAGGTCAAATCTCGTTTTGGAGCTAATCTGGACAGTCTTTCTACTGGCAAAACGGTTGGTATAATGGTAGATGATGAGAATCAACTGAGATTATATATTAATGGGATAGACCAAGGTGTTGCTGTGGCTAATATACCACCTGCCACTTGTTTGCCTCTTGTTGACCTTTATGGAATGTGTGATCAAGTAAGATTTCTTATGATTGTCAATAAAAAAAAAAAAAAAAAAAAAAATTAATATTACATTAATGTTGTATAAGTAATACTTAATGCTTTTCAATAACCAAAGTTAGATAGTTGAAATACAAATCAAAGACAAACTGCCATCCCTCATCTTATATCAACCCTGTGGTGATATTAAATGTTACTCTGAAGCTTGTAATCCATGAGGAGGAAGGAGACGTTGTACAAGTGGTTGCTGAGAAGTCCTTTATTGACTGGGCTACAGGCTACTTATTTTTTTTATCTATCATTTACAAGCAATATCTAATATCGCTTGGAAAAGGGAGAGGCTCTATTATAGATTATGTCCAAATAGATGAGTTGTAAGTGGCTTACAGAAGAAAATGTTCCAGATACAGCTTCTGAACACAGTAAATGGCTAATAGTATGCTATTGTACTTCAGACCTTTGAACTATGGGTTACAAAGCAAGCTTGAAACCTTTTCTAATCATCTATATTCTGGTTCATCCAGAAAATTTTCTGTGTGAGGAGTCCGCAATAATTCATCCTGGCTTGATTTATTAATTTGTTCTAAGATAATGCTGTAAACGCAAATTAGTGAGGTTAAGGATCCACTGTCCATTTGGCCCCTTGATCTCTGCAATCCTAGAAAAGGCATTGGCAATAACATTCTCAATTCCAGATAAATTAGGACTTTGGTGGTGAAGTGACTTTTATATTTCCCTAGTCAAATTCACAATAAGTTGTATGTTTGGTTTGTAGTTGGTCCGTATGAAGAAATTTCACCTCTCAATGTATGGCTGGAAATCCCTTGGAATTAGATTGAAAAACCCTCTGAGTTGCAAGATCCACTTTCATAGGTGGCTTAGTTGCTTTGCTCCAAGGTGAAATTCTGTAGGAAGAATCCCAAACCCTTCAAGTTGACTGTATCATACATCTGAAGAACTTCTCCTATTGCTTTACTAAATGCCACTGATGAGCACCAATTCAGTATTTGCTTTAGGGTGAATGAGTAAGGCCACATTGTGAATGAAAGGCTTTTGAATCATGCATTTGCACCCCCAAAAGCCTTGATGCTCACTTGTTCTAGGAGATAGGGGTTTTGTCTTTTTATTCATCAGCAGTGTTGCTGCTTGGCGGATGCATAGCTAGTAAAAATTAACCATCCTGTGAATGTCATTACTGACATTCAGTGGACATGGGCAATGTATGATGGCTTCAACCTTACCTTGAAAGAGAGTGACACCTTTGTGGTTCACCCTATGACCCAAGAATTCAATCTCCTTGGAAAATACACTCTTAGCCAGATTCATGGTTAGCCCAAATCGTCAAGATATTCTTTAAGTCTTAGTTTGCTTGAAGACTTCCTCAAGACATTCCTTGGACTTCCCATAGTTCTTGAATCCAATGCAGATGTCATCCAAGAATGGAAAGACAAAGTTGTGCCCTTGTTGTACCTGTTATTGGAATGCCTGTGAAACATGTGTAATCCAAAGCGCATCCAAAGAAAACCTTAACTTTTGGTATCAAAAGGAGTAATAAGGCAGTCTCAGGAAAGGGTGATCTGATTGTAAGCCATCTATGTCTGGGCTTTCCTCAGTAATCTCATTGTAGTAGTTAAATATAACTGTCTATTTATCTTAGTATTATTCCTTAAAATCATAAAATTAGCAATGTCTGATAGTACCTTTTTAAAATGCATTTAGTACCCACTGGCACTAAGCCCTCTACCTTTCTTGAGCATAATGTGCAATGGGATTAAGTAAGAGACAATGCTCTCTTCCATCAGCAGCTTGATGTAATATTCACTGCTGTAAGTAGTATATGCTGAGATATTTATTGACATTCCTTAGGAATTCATTCCTGTTGATCCACCAGTTAGCTGCACACTATATCAACCATGATCTGGTAATAGTACAGCGTGTCTTCCCCAATTATTGTTTGTCTGACATCCTTTAGATGAACCATCTTGTTCCTCCTCAGATACAAATCCAATTTGATTTGCTGGTCCCCAAATGTTGGACATGTATTCCTATTGACTGCATACAAGGTTTATTTTCTGCATTGAATCGCCTTCAGCTTACTCACTGGTAACAACATAGTTGTTGGAAATATTCAGTTATAAGATTGAAGGAATCTCATTGAGGACATTTCATTAGCATAGAGTTAAGGTAACTTCAGTTAGGTTAAAAATAAATCAACTTGGAACAAGTGAAGAGTCCAAGATTGTAAAAAAAAAAAAAATAAAATAAAATAAAACCAACACCGGGCATGAAAACAAGAAAGTAGAAAAACAATAACCTGCCACCTACAGGTAATTAATAATGAGTATTAAATGGATTTAAAATAAAATAATATGAGTTAAATAATAAATGTAAAATGTATGCTGCCTATAGAAATCACTTGAAAACCAAATATAAGAGGTAGTACAGGGTTAGTCAAGAGGATTATTTCGACCGAAATACCATCTAAAAGAATTGGAAGAAAAAGAATTGTTGAGAAACACACACATTTATTTATCTAAGTCCTTTGTGTTTATCATACGTATCCATAATATTAAAATGTAAAATAAGATTAAGATTTTACTCCCAAGTTGGTATTATGAAGTAAAAATTTTGTTGATTTTAAGATAAATTTATTTATACTACAAAAATAATGCGAAAATAAAACAAGATTTTATTTTTTTGTCGAATGACAAAATCTGGATAGCTATTTTCTTAGAATAGGGAATGATATTAAAAATAACAAATAATATATTCTATTTAAGTATATGATGAGCCTAGATACAAACTTGTACTTATGAGTATCTGATTCCATTTACTAACTGGATAATTTATTAATTAGACTTATATTCTTTATGCAGAGAAATTGCAGTAGGTATACTTCAAAAAATTGTTTACTTTAAAGTATTCATGTATCATATTTAAGTAAAAAATGAAACTGTCTGTAATTATAATAGTATTTAACTTGTTCCTTAACAAGTTTGATACTGTGATTTTATACAGTCTAATTTATGATAATTTTTATAGATTTTCTATTATTAACTATAGAATTTGCTTTAGGTTTGCATTGTAGATGACTCTAATAGCTCACCTGAAAGTCCAATGGAAGACCATATATGGGCTGAAACCAGGGAGAAAGGAAATATGGAAGTGAGAGAAAAACCAGGTGCCCTCCGAAGTAAGTCAGATAAAATGAATGAGAACATTCAGTGCAGTAGTCACACGTCACCAAGTGCCAATGCCGCAAACACTCTACTTCTTGAGGTAATACGAAAATAATATCAGTCTAAAATGTTCATTCATCTGTTTGGTTTTATGTGTGAAATATGGAATATAAAAGTGAACTCAATTGTTTAACACAATTGAGGTTCAGATTTTGTATAACTATCCCACTCACAGAGGAAAGAAGCATTCTTACTTCTATATAATTCGAGTTATTTTTTCTTTAAATTAGCTTTTTAGGAGCAATTACTTTCAAAATTTTTAAAAAGTAGTAGGTAACACATTCAAAATTCTTTAAATAGTAGGTATCACTACCTATTATTGTCACTTAGGACAATGTATTATCAACACATATAAAATGCATTGTATAAAATGTTAAAGTAAATTGGTTGTTCTTCATTGTGCAATTGTAATCATTTTAGCAAAAATTAATTTTCATGAGCTTATGTCACTTCATATAAAATGTCCCAGATTCTTCTAGGTAAATTAATTTTTAAAATTTTTAAGTATAACTTTTGGCGGTAGGTGCCTAGAAAAATTTGTTACATTTTTATCTGTTCAGTGTTCTTGATGTATTCTATAATGAAAATAAACTCTAATAACATAAAGTAGCCGCAAAAAAGCATTGCACCATCTCTTCATGACTCTCAACTTTTATTTATTTCATTTATTCATTTTAGGATTGTTTAGTTAACATATTTCAATTTTCTCTTTCTGTAACTCCACCAAAAACATTGGTGCAAAATGCAATACCAAAATGCGATGGGAACCAAATAGTCAAAATGTCAGTTTAATTTTTAGTACTTCATATCATAATGGTAACTTGTGCCTCCTTAAGCATTGCCTATTATTTATATGCACATTACATCTTGGATAATTAGTCCATATAATTTAAAATACAATAAACACACTCACACAAACATGTGCACACACATATATAAAACATCATATAATGTAACATATGTATAATTGGCGAACAATGATGATGATGACCATTATAATTGATTATTCCAACCAAAATATTTAACAATTATATCCTTTTCTAAATTTTTAAATAGGTACAAAATATATTTTTCTAAAATTAATGGTTTGCAATACTTTAAAAAAAAAAAAAAAAAAAAATATATTTTTCTAAAATTAATGGTTTGCAATACTTTAAAAAAAAAAAAAAAAAATGCTTATTAAGCTGTATGTACAATGACTGAGGATGTACTTCACTCTTCTTTCCTGTTCAGAATAAAGCCAGTCTTAGTAGTCTTTCCTTTTATGCTCATTGCTTTCACTAATTATGATATAATTTGTCATTTAGCTTAATTTCTGTCCATCTAAATAAAACATGGGAAATCTGCTTAGTTTATATAGCTCCTCTGTAACAGACTTTTTTTTTTTTT
>KZ807302.1:263690-283553 GCA_000696205.2 Oncopeltus fasciatus | reverse complement strand
GTCTTATTCAATTCCCTCTACACTAGCAAGAGTCTAACCCACGAGAAAGGCGAGAACTTCGTCTTGTACTCAAGGGAGCTGACATTGTCATACATTTTGTCGACTCTCGTCATTTACTTTATTTAATTTTTTCTTTATAAATATTTAATTTGGTTGTGGTATTTTATCCCACGTAAATTTCAAACAATTAATGAGAGGGAATAGAATATAAAAAACTATCTGTCCCAGCCAGGAAACGAACCTGGATCTCCTGCTATCCGGGCCGGTGTACTTGCCAGTTATACTACGAGGACGTGTTAGTTGTCTTATTCAATTCCTTATTCCTGGCTGGGACAGATAGTTTTTTATATTCTATTCCCTCTCATTAATTGTTTGAAAATTACCCTCTAATCTTAGATCTGAGTCTAAACCCAATATCCTTTCAAAACTAATGAATATTTAAATAAAGCCTAATATAGGATTAATCCCTTGGTAATGAATGTTGATTTTCTTTTGAGAGAAAGTCACTCTAGATTAATTAAAATTTTTTGAAATTACTCCATATTTTAAAATTTTCCATGGAACTAGAACCAGTACTAATTTACCTAATGTTGAGTGGAAACCAGGCAAGTTTTTTTTTTTAATTTAATAATTCTTAATAAGCCTAAAGTTGAGTGAAATGCACCTATAATTTTATAATTATTAATTGGAACTCTCAGTTTTATTAAAGTTTGAGCAGGATTTCTTTAATTTTAAATTATTACTATTCTAGAACAGTTTGTAGAGCTTTATCCATTAATAAAAAAAATCCATGGTTGCCATATTTGTCACTTATTCATGAAAATCAATTTATAAATCTTTCCTAAAATATTTATTCAATTTATTTAAATGAACAATATATGTGTAAGCATTTCCTCTTGTATAGAAACTGTTCCAGTGTCTTTTAATTTTGAGTAAACATCATTTCAGACTAATTTTTAGTGGAAAATAAAATGTTATCAATGACTAATTATGAATTGTGTGAAACCACTTTACATTCTTCAATTTTGAATGGTAACCATTCTGGATTTATGCAATTTTAAGTGAAGATACTCCAGATTTATGAAATTTTAAGTGAACATCATACCTCGTTTGCCCAATGATGACTGGAAACCATGTGAATTTATTTATTTTAAAATAGAAATCCTTTATATTCCTTAAATTCTGAATTGAAATCATTCAAGAATCACATAATGTTTAGTGGAAACGACCCATAAAGTTTTCAGTGAATTAGTAGACTTCACTTCAGATTGTTTAGAGTAGAAACCAAATTTTAGGATTTACTATTCAATCAAATTTTTTTTCATTTAGAAGAAAAGCACTCCTATATTTTCTAAATATATTTGTGATAGTCCCTTACCTATCAATAAGTGAGAGAAAATGTTTATAGATTGAGTGAAAATATCTAGCTATATCCAATGTGTGGAAACTACTCAATATTACTTACTAATCTATGGAAATTACCCCAGATTTTTAAAATAATTGAGTGGAAACCATTCGATTCATCTGATTTTTAATTTCAGATTTATCTGAATGAATGAAGAATACTAGAAATTTATTTAAGTGGTATCATTGTGAGAAACTGTGCCATATTTAATATATTTAGTGAAAAGCACTAGTTTTTTTCTATTTTTAATGAAGAAGTTAAAATTTTATCTTATTTTAAGTATAAATCACTTTGAATTTATGTAATGCTGCGGGAAAGCTAAAATTATGGTCCATTCAAAATTTTTCTTCATAGTTATTTATGAGAGCTCTGGTATCTGAAATTTAAATTTAATGATACCAAATTTTGTATTTGTGGTTTTTTTGGCCAATGGTTGCGTGAGTTTATAGATAGCTGAAATTGGTCGAAGAGGGGGAGGTTTAGGGAGAGACCAAAATTTGATATTTAATGTCTTGTTTATTATTAACACTAAATAAATGTACATAACAAATTAGTTGTAAAATGTAATTTTATATTCATAAGTGTTAGTAATAATTAACTAATTTTTACAAAATTGTATATTGAAAAAGATATTCAAGTGTTGACTGGGGGCCTTTTTATTCTTAAGTACAGAAACCAAATTTGGTAGTTAGGCTTTTTATTGCTGAATGAATTAATTTTTGGTTGAATACAGATTAGGTTAAGAATGAGAGGGGGCTTAGTAGAAGACCAAAATTTATAATATTTTTATCTTTGTTTTATTTTAATTATGATGAAGTTTATTGGACAAAATAGTTGTAAAATCAGACAGGGGAGCAGAAAAAAAAAAAAAAAAAAAAAAACCTTTTTAAGGAAGGAAATTACAAATAATGCAACAATGGTCGAATATTTCCCCCTACTTTCTTTCCAGACAGAATAGAGCCAGCTGTAGTAATCTTTTCTTTTACGAACATTGTTGTAACTGGCTTATGAGACATGATTCATCATTAACTCTCATTTATTTAATTTTAATGAAGAATGGGAAATCTTTTTAGTTCATATAGCTTTTGTCTAATGAACTTTTCATTATTGTGTTAAAATTACCCAAGATTTTTTTTTAACTATTAAGTGGTCAATCAATAGAATCCATTATGTGATTACTAAAATGTATTTGTTAATGGTGTGTAAATTTTTCCAAATTTTTAATTTGTAGTAGATCATTGTGAGAAATCTAAATTGTCGCTTACTCAATCAACTGTTTTCATTAAATATAGGTTAACTTATCAAACCATTATGTTATTGATGATATAAAAAAAAAACAAAAAAAAACTGGTTATTTAAGACAAGAGTTGAATCTGTAAATACGCATGTAGTGTTATTATGTTTAACAGATCATTCCTTGTCAGAGCATATCTTTTCATAAGGGCAGTTTTATTTTTTTTCATATCCCCTCTAGCTATTTAATTATACTGTCACTCTGTCTATATCAAATTTCCTGAGAATGAAGCCTGTGTTTCATTATTTTCCTTAGCAAAGACATTCATTTTAGTTCTCTTAAGTTGTTCTTTAATAACTTAAACTAAGGTTGTATAACTATAATTATACCATAAATTGGTTGAGTCATTAGAATGAGCTTGAAAAAAAAATATATGTGTGTGTGTGTGTGTGTGTATATTTATTTATTTATTTATATTATATAAATTCCAGCTTTATTTTATTCCACACATTATTAATATAATTTTATACAACCCAATATAATTTACAAAAATGATTATTTGTATATAGCTATAAAAATGAAAAATGTTAAAAAAGTCTTTAAATTTATTTTGTCACTTTTATTTAAACTGCTCAAATATTGTAAGTCAAATGTGTTCAATTTGTTTTAGGGCATGGATACATGGCATATTGCCTATTTATCTGTATATGTTGGAAACATCAGGAGAATTTTAGATTTAGGACAAGTAATCCTCCCAGGTAATCAAAGTTTTATGTTATAAAAATTTTCAATTAGATTTTACTCAACTAATTAATAATGTTCTTTAGTTAATTTAGAAAAGTATACACATAGATATATATTTTGTTTTTTAATGATAATTTGACAAAGAACTCCAATACCCTGACTCAGTATCATAATTCCCAATTGTATGATTGATTTGGATAAAATTAGGAAGTTAATGAAATCCTAAGAAAAAAATAAATCTAATGAAATGCCATCATCCATGGGAGGGAATAATTTTTTTCATACTTTGAGCTAGTTGCACACATTAAGGATTTAATGTTGGTGAATACTTTGGAAAGTGAGATGTATTAATAAATGCTCGCACTAAAGAGTAGTGCTTTTTTTTTTTTTTTAATAACTTTCTAATAAAAATTATACTAAAGTTAAAGTTTAAATAATGTTTGATAACTATTTCTCACACACTATTAAACAGTGTCCTCTCCTTATTCACCCACAGATCTTAAAGTTAACTCATTAATTTTCATCTATATTTATTTATTTTTCACTGAATGTTGTTTTTAGAAGAATATACTCGCCTTGGGGATATACAAAGAAGGGTTGATAGAAAACTGGATGATTCTGGTTCTACAAAACTGTTGCTTAATCCATCTCTATTCAATCCTACTTCTATGTACAGTTATACGTAAGTTATTTTTGTTTTGTCATAATTCACTCATATTTAAATATTTTCAATTTCTGCTTTTATTCCTCTTTGACTTTTTTCTTCTTCATATATCTTTTTATTGGAATGTTACAACATTATTATCTATTCAAAATTATCTTGAAATGGAAGTACTTCAAGGTTTTTTTTAATACTATATTCAAACAAATTCATTGACTTCTTTAGTCATGTATACTGTGACTTCATTATAAATTGTTTCATGTTTTAAAGTGATAAAAAATGTCAAGATTTTTTTTTTTTTAATATAACATATATTTTTTAAAGATAGGTCCAACTGGACTTAAACTTAAAAAAAAAAAAAAATCCTTTAGTACAATAATGAAGTATATTTGACTGAGACAACTACTCTTTTTTTGTGTTTTATAATTTTACAAATGGGTAAGAAATTTATGAAATTTCTATGGATTGGTTACTGCTTAAATAGTATTTTGAATAATAATACATTAAAAAAAACTATTTTGACTTGTAATATGTTAAAAATTGGTAGGGAAGAAAAACAATACGGGGAAGCAAATAACTGACTGTTGTTGAGTTGTATCAGCACCCAGCAGCAGCTGTCACAAGTAAAAAGCCATGAAAGTAGGATATGTTGAAAGGGGAAAGGGGCAGGTAGAAGGATTTAATACTTCACTTAGTATTACTTAGTGAAGGAAAATATAGATAAATCTAGTATCTAGTGTCGAGAGCCCAACCTCCGAGGCCAATGAATATATCGTCTTATGCTCGGGTAAATGGGTAAAATAAAAACTTTTTTTGGTTATAAATTAGTTTTCAACTAGCAAGACCAAAGTCCTGACAATCCTCTAAAACTTTATGGTCAACAACTTTATCTCCATAAATTTATTAAATTTGTAACTATTAGTTATAATTAACTTTAAAAATAAATCAAATATAAAACTCTAATGATATTTCTTTTTTTTTCTCCCAATTTAAAAAAAAATCAATTTTTCAATTTCTAACTGTTGATAAAAAAAAAGGAAAGAAAATACAGGTTTTGGCAATAAATTTAAGTAAATTACACAAATTGCAAGTTTTGAGTTATTTAGAAAATCAGCTAAGTATTCCTAAAAAAAGTAGTTTTTGTATATGATCAGGGTTTTAAGGAAGAAATGAAGTTAAAGGCTTTGAAATTTTAGTTGTTTTTATTGTATATGTTAATATTACAAATATTAATTATGTATATGAACTAAGTTTCACTTAGTTTAATTCTGCCTATTCTGTAAAATTTCCTGATAATGGACTCTTTTAATCATATGTAGGTTTACCGATCCAAAAACGAAAGAAGAATATGCAGCTTATGCTGCAGTTGAAGTGCTTGTCAGGCCTGGCTCGTATAAAATAGCTTCAGACAACGAGTGGGTCACTAAAGAACGCAATGCCACATCTCTTTCAGCACTTCTACTTCGAATTGATTGCTGTTATTGAACCGCTTGTTGAAAACTATTTCTGCTGAGCTTTAAAGTGGTGCTTACCAAAACTTGTGTTTTGGAAGTTTTGTGTTTTAATTTTGTAATTTTTGTGTTGCGACTATTTTATGTTTTTATATATTTTTGAAAAGTATTTTTTATAATGACACTTATTGATGGGTTAATCAAAATCAAATTGCCAAAAGTTCACTTAATTCAATAATTAATATTTATATTTGAAACCTTACACATTTTTAGTAAGTAATAGTTGTAAGGTCATTTATATCTTATATTAACTGTATTTTTAAAAAAATTTATTGTGCTAAATAGCGAAACCTCTTGTAGATTAATATATTAAAGCCATTAGCACTAAATTGTTAAACATCTGTTTTGGTTTTCAAGTTTTAAACATTTTGGCAAGTGATATTTCAATATTGTAATTTTTATCAGAATAAACATTGATTTATTTTATTGAGGGCCTGAAGAAAATAATCAAATTTCAAATATGTTATATTTTATTATAAAACATGTGTGTAAAAATCAAAATAAAAATCCATTCATTATAATTACTTTAGTAAATGGGGCATAATTTCAGGGAAATGAAACTACTACTTTGATTAGTAGCTACTAAAAAAGGGGAGATGAGTATTGCCAAGCCATCAAAATTTCATTGTTGTTTTCAACATTACTTTTTTTTCTGTAAGCTTATAAAAAATGGTTCTCAAGCATATACAGATGTATTACAGTGGTATGTAAAATCATACATAGTTTATAAGAAATAATCTGATATAAGTATTTGAAAGTAATTAGTATTTCACTTTTTAGACTAGTAGTATGTTCTTCCTTCATTTTAATAATTTAAATAAATAACTATNGTTTTTTAATAAAGAATTAAATATTTTCATTTTACATTGTTAAAATCTGTAGATAAGCATACCTATGGAAAATAAATTTTAAATGAAAATAAAAAAGTCCATTAGGGTTATCTGATAATATAAAAAGTCAAATAAATCTAATCACTTAAGTTAGTTAAAATTAATTCAAAATTTAAGCATATTTGAGTAAATTTATTATTTAGTTTTTTGTATGAGAGAATAAGAAAGAGTGTTTTATTTTTATAAATTAAAATGCAATGGTTGTCTGCACTTGTAAGAAATTCCATTTACCTCTTCCTGGGTAAGATAAAAAAGGAATACATTAATTTGAAAGCTTGTTCACTTTCAAATTCAATATTAAATATCAAAAAGTAGTATTTTAAACTTTAAAGTCATTAAAAATATTTGTTTGTATGGGTTGATCCATGTAGAGCCATGAACTGCTTAATTGATAAGCTATTTTCAATTGTTAAAAAATTATCAACTTGCCTTTGTTCTAAATAATTTCCAGTAAGTGAGAGATAGAGAGAGAGATTTATCCTCTTATTTTCCGCTATGAGCAATAAAGTTTTGCTTTAGGTTTTATTTTGTTTATTAAATACATAAAATTTATGCTATGAGAAGTAGTGTTTTAAACTTTAAAGTCATTAAAAAAAATTGGTTTCTATTGATTGTTAAAAGAGAAGTTAAGTACTGCTATATTGATAAGTGCAAGTTAATTGTTGAAGAAATATCACCTTAGCTTAGATTCTAAATTATTTTGCCAATAAGTAAGATTAGTTTGTTCTCTTGCTTTCTGTTCTTACTTAAGTTAGTAAAGAAGTAAGAAACTTTTGCTTTTTTAAGTATTATTCATTTATAAAAAATATTGACTATTAATACTAGTATATGTATTTTCTCTCTATCATTATTCTTATTGACACCTCTAATAAAAAAAATAACCATCACCCAAATGCTAGTTTGATAGGTAAGAGAGAGAACTACATGAGGCATGATGTGCTTAATGCACATACATATCCATATCCTCTCTAAAATTATCATAAATTTATATATTTCTCATCTATACTCTTTTCAGACAATATAAATTTTGAACACCAGCACTTAAATACCTACTATAGTATATGAACAATTTTCCTATACTGATGAAAATAAAATTGTATTAATGGTGCTAAATGCATATTATTTGAAATTTTATCAGGGTTTTAAATTTTCTGAAACTAATTTAATCTTTTATTATTTTATTGATTTCTGATTTAAAAAGAGGTTTCACTATTTTCTATCACATTTAAATGTTACTAGTCATAATTAGTAAGTTTGATTGAACCACTTATTCTGTTAAATCTTTGTATAATTATTTATTTTATTTGTGACGGTATTTTTACAAGTATATTTAACACATTAAGTGTAACTAATAGTGAGTGTTAGCTTCACAGTGGCGTTCAAGCGCTTAATGTTTTTGATAACTTTGGAAGAAATTTTGATTATAAAAATAAATAAAATCTGGCCTTACTCATTCTTCCACAGGAGAAAGGAATCTTGATGTTCGAGCTGTTTTACTATTAATTTCCTATTTTTGGAAGCATTAGGTTATAATACTACTGTGGGGCTGGTCAGTTATTTTTTATATTTTTAATAAAGAAAATATTGTTGAATTATTCTGTTATGCTGATTTATAAATTATTTATATAGGGTAAAAAGTTGTCACTGAGTGCTGTGTTGGTCAATTTAGTACATACATAATAATATTTAAATGCTCTCCTTGTTCCTCTAGCAATAAATATTTAAATATTTTGAATAATTTTTGAAAGTTTCCATAGAGTTGGACAAAGTGCAATTATAATTATTTTATGCACCAAGTGACTGTGTAAATTATTCATGAAAGTTAGTAAGTTACTTCTGTTTCAAACTAATCACTATTCTAATTGATTAATAATGCTTTGGATCGGTAGTAATTATGATATTTTAACAGGTAAATGCAATATTTAAAGTCTTGTTTTGCAGGTGCATAATTTAACAAATCCTTCAGCACCCTAGAAAAAAAAGTTTAGTTAAAAAGTTAGAATGTCAAAATTACTAAATTTTATAATTAAGATTGAAATGGTAGGTTAATTCTTCTGTTTAGGGTCAAATAATTAAAATTTGAATAGTTATTTTAATAAGCATCCAGTTTCAGAAAATTTAAATTAAAAAATTTTAATTTAATTTAATTGATCAAAATTTGAGATTCTGGTTAGAAATTGTATCCTAGGTACAGTGCGCGTGCGCGTGTGTGTATGTTTATCACTTATAAGTAAAAAAATACCTGTCTCATACCATATTACTAGTCCCTAACTTTTTCATTTGTTCATGAGTTATTATATGAAGAGTAACTAGTAAATACTATAAGGTATTTACTAGTTACTCTTCATATAATATAGTGGCCTTAGAGTTAAGACCTTTAATTACTGAATCCAAGCAGGTCAGCTCTTTGCTATAATATTCTGATGTTGACTATTGTTCAGATGAAATACATATACAGATGGGATACATTGGAAGGTGCTGCTTTTTAACTTTTTTCATTTTTTTAAATGTTACACTAATTCCATGCACACAAGAATCATATTATTAATTTTTAATTCAGCATTATTCGATTCATTTGATTTTGCACACTAATAGTTTTGTTTTTTTTCATTCATCACACTTTTCGGAGACTTGAACATGGAGTTAGCAAGTCATCCATTTATATGTTAATTATCAGATTGCTGAAAAAATAAGGTTCATAAACTCTTGGATGGATGCTTATAAAGAGTGAGAAACTAATTTGGCATATGTTTTAACAGTAAAGAATTATGTTATATTATTATAATATATTCATTCGCCCCTCTCTCTACGAAACCCTCTCCAATTTTTCTAATTTTGCTGATGACAAAGTGGCTATTGGAGCAATGTCAAAAATGTTGATTTGAGGTAGGCCCCCATTCTTTCTGCTCTTATTCTATGACGGAAATGGTTCAGTTTCAGTCATTAGATTTCAAATTAAAACCTATTTGCTTATCAAACATGTTCTTATTTATGACATGTTCTTCTTAATCATTTATAAGGACATCAATAGTTGAGGTTTAGTCTGATAGGAGGAAAAAAGAAAAAAAGTTTTGTATAATACAATTCAGAAAAATTTGTTCTTTAATGTCAATGTTTTGGGTTGCATTTTAAGCCATCTGATAAGCCACGGTTGATAATAATTATCTCATTAACCAGGCCATTAAAGGTATAAAAGAATGTAAATGAACAAATTCATTCTATATCTTTATTGCATTAGAACTGGCTGTTTTGTGCTAGACTGTTATGATTAATCTTCTTGCAAGTGAAACCCCTCTCCTGTCTGTCCAATTTGTCTAAAAATGAACTTATTCTTTATTCTATGTTTAAATTTAGTATGCTAAGTTTGATTGATATAGAATTAACAAATCTAGGTCAGGGTATACTTTGGAACACAGATTTTGATGAACTCATTTTTAGAGTATAGTTAATTTAGGAAAAAATAATAAAAAAATCTTTCTGTATGTATGACTTCATCCAATTTTCATATTGTTATTTATGGAGAACCAATTACTAATCATATTACCAATTGCATTTTGTCCAGCTCAGATTTTCGGTAAACCTCATTAATTTGGGATTTATCCATGACATTTTGTGTTTTAATTAAATTATTTTGTTTTAAACATTTATTTGATAAGCATATATAAATTTAGCTCTTCTTTTAGACAAAAAATCAATTAAGATAACAATATATTGTTATTATTTGTTTATTTGAATGAAGTTATAAAGAGAACAAAAGGAGATTAAACTACTTTAAAGCCACAGTTAAAATTATTTTATTAAATATACTGTTTTCTGGTTAAATTGAAAATTATTAATTTCCTAATTTTCCTTCACTGTAACAGTTTGCTAATATTTTAAAATAAATTTACTTAAAGAAAGTTAGTATTAATCTCTAATTTTCAATTGTAAACATAAAACGTACAGCACTAAATGAGTTAAAAAGAAACAGATAATCTTCACCACTTGTTGATACTTGTATCCATATGTATACATATACTTGTATAAAGAAACAAAAATGTAAATATATATTCATAATAAATACATGTGAATTATATCTGTTAAAAAAAAGAAGGATATTAGACCAAAATGCAATATTTATTTATTCACATTTCTGTTCAAAAGAAAAAATGTATATAAATATTCTATCTTATGATATAATTATTTGACAATGACTTTTATTAATTGTTTTGTATTAATATGTATTGACAAGAACTTCTTTAATTTCCACATACAAAATTTACATTTATTTATTTCACTCATTATATTTACATTTTATAATTATCACTTATCTAATGAGATTCAATTAATATTTTTGATTTTTTTTTATGAAACATTTAATTTTCAATCAAGTGACTATCAACTTATCAAGGATTCGCTTATTTTTACTTGCCTTCTGGAAAGCTAGATTATTTTAGAATGTAGATAAATGTGACACACCACATAATTTTACTGGCTTATTTATGCATCATGAAATAATATTCACTTTAAGAATTATTTCCTCTTAATTATTCGCTCCTCACTTTTGCCACATCTCTTTACCATATGATTAATTATCTAACTTCTTTATACACCCCAGAATCTCAATGGAAATCAATTCTTTCTAATTTGATTTTTCTACTTAATGATGGAGGTTAGCACTATATCTTTGATAATACTAACCTAAATAGGAAACAGTAACTTATGTTTATTAAATATTTTTTTATTTATTCTTAGTTAAAAACTGATTTTTATTATTTTGATAAATTGATAAAAAAAACCCTAGTTTCATGACTAGATAGAGATTTTTACATGTGTCAGTGATTTGCTGCATTTGATTTTACATGTTTATATTTAATTATGTTAATTAAAACTAAACATATATTAATCAACGATTAAAATTAAACAACCACTGCGTATCTGAATATGTAATGTAGATTGATGCACACGTTTGCTACTTACTAGCTGTCCATGTTTTGTTTTTTGTTTTTTTTGCAAAGAAGATAAAAACTAGTAACTAGTTCATTTATTTCAAGATTAATAGGGCTTGTACAATCCTTGATTTAGTTTTTATGATATTATAAGTTTTGCCTTGACTAAATGGTTCTATGTATTTGGCATTGTGAAATGTAGATATTGAATCAGAAGAAAATAATTGAAAAAGTTCATTGATTATATATCACTATATAATATAGAATTCATTGTCATCGAAACATGAATTGCTAACATACTATTTGAGAAATATTTTCTCCTAAGCATATTGTGATATTGAACTTAATTAGAAAACAAAAAAAGATTGCCTTGAAAATAATCAAAAAGCATTAATAATGTTAGTTTCCTTTAGCTGATAGATTTAACGAGGTTTATGACACTTTATAAAATGTTGATAGATTAATCTTATTATCTTGTAGAATGTTCTTAGGGTTAGATTAATATTGATGAGTTGCATTGTGAACTGAATATTTATAAAAATATATTAATATATACAAGGCTTTCACTTAACCAGAAGTGTACATTCAAATCAGTATTAAAGAGCTGGTGGTTAATCTTGGTTTAAAGTCAGTGGAGTTATTGTTATTAGCTAATACAATTACAATCATATTATCTCCAAGGCAATCTTTGAGTATGCACTATTCTTTAATATTCAATTTATTGAATAAGTTCTACTTATCATACTTTTAAAAAATGATCTTCTTTTTAAAAATATTATAACTATTTAGTTGTGTANGTTATTTCAATTCATTCATCATGCTTGAAAAAAATTATTTATCGTTTAGTTAATTAATTGTAGCTGCTGAATCGGCAGTTATTTGGAGAAAAAATATTTCTTGAACACAAGAAATTTTAGTTTCTAATGCTGGCGTTCCCTTTTGCATTTTAGCCAAGAATTATTGAAAACCACTATCAATGTATCAATTTAAAATTGCATCTGTCACAGTTAGATTCGTTCCCGCTATCATTAGTCAGACTCCCATCTCCTCGTTTTAAAAAATTCTATATTGAATTCTCTTTCTCCTCACAAGGGTAGCACAAATTTGTCACAATTAATACCAATTTTGAACAATATTGGTATGAATATCGTTTATAAGGGTGTCTATGTTGTCCTGAAGGAAGCACGCCTAGTTAGCCATTAGATAATGCAGGTTTGAATCCCTGAATTTTTAAATGTCGAAATTAAAATATATTAATAAATTGTGTTTTTTGTTTCATTACTTGCTATGCTATAGCCCTTAATGACTTCTGCAAACAGGGGAAAAGGTAAGACTTAATCAATGAAAGAAAACGATAGTGTTTTGTTAAGTAGACAAAGTCAAAGTCATTTATGTTGAACAATTATGGAGGAATAGTGTCTTCTAAATGGGAAACATTGTTATCATTGATGAAAAAGAGTTGTCCCAAAGAGAGGATATATCTGATATCTGACACAAAATTGCACAGACCAGTTTGCTCTTATTTTCCTAATCAGTCTGTTGCAAATCATAATTTTTTTTAATTTTATTTATTTTTTGATGAAAAAAATTACCTTGTGTTATACACACACACACACATGTGCACTAACACACATACAACAATATTATAGGAATCATTGGCTATATCCCGTGTCCTAATGGCGAATGCTCCATTAGGAGCCTGGCATCCTTGGGATGATCATAGAGTTCCATACTCTCTCAGGCACTATCTGATGATCAACTAACTGTTTTCCTGTAATGAGTCTATTATTATGACTATTATTAACAACAGCAGAAACCACTCTACCCAAAACTAGTTATTCGAAAACGGGTGACAGTCCCATGGTGGAACAGAGTAATGTGTCCATTAAATAAAGGAAGTGCACTCATAGAAAATTCAATCACAAACCTTGCTCTGACCATCATCAACAATATCTTGTACTTAGAAACGAAGCTAGGTATGTAATACAAAATTCATAAAAGATCGTGAAAATATTTTTTCTCTTAAAAATATACCACCTAAGACCCATCTTAAGAAATGGAATGCAGTTAAAAAAATAATTGGGTACAATTGTAATAAAACACCCATTAATTGCCTGAAAAATGGTACAATCCTCCTTACGATTCTCAAAGAATCGCTAACCATCTAAAACATCCAACTACTTGAATGAATTTATTCTAATAAAATTATTAGAGAGAGAAGAGCTCCAACCTTCAGAATTTAGTGTAAATCTAATGGACCCACTCAATGTTCCTTTTTCATATTACAGATACCTAGACGCATTAAGATCCAGAAAATATATCTCACCCGGAATCGAGGATGTCTGCATTGGTTTTATTAAAATTTATTTCCAGAAAATCACAATATTAAATTATTTCAACAAAATATTTATCTCAAGAATGATTCCTGGTATCTGGGAAACGTCAATAGGTATTCCTATACTGAAAAAGAAGTCTATGATATGTACGACAGAGACTTGCAAAAAAACCAGTAGGTCTAGGTACTGGGACGTCACCCTCCACCAGTATCACTACTTAAGATTTATGGAGTTAGGAACCATTGAGGATTAAGCAGGGTATCAGACTTTCTCGCCGGCCTGGGAGGTGGTCTTCGGCTTACAGCGCTATCTGCCGCCGGCCTGACGTTACCATTGTTCAGACCTCTCTCTCTCTTTAAATACCGGGATAGGGAGCTTGTAATAGTAATAGTAAGCTTCCTAACCCGGTATTTAACGGCCAAATCCTCAATGATTCCTTCATATATCTTCAGTAGTGATAATACTGGATGGTGACGCACCAGTAACTAGACCTCTGGTCCATACAGTTACCGTATCCCAGAGGTCCGTGCGATCTGCTGGGAGACGGAGCGAACGAGCCTCATTCCTGGACTATTGGTTTTCTTTGTAAGTCTCTGTCGTACATCTCATCATAGACTTCCCTCTTCTGGCCTTCGCAAACCTGTCCCCATCTTCGCTCCATTGGACGGACTAAAGAAGGAAAAATAAACACAAAACTATAATAAATTCAAATTTAACCGAATTATACCTACCTACTCTAAACTTCATCAAAATACTAGAAATAAATCCAAATATTATCAACAGATTGACCTTAAAAACCTTTACGATTAACATGTCACATATAACAAAATAATTTAATGGAACGAAATTTCATTCAATTTCCCGTCTTTAGTGGACAACAAGGATCTTTTAAAACCATTATGTTGATTAGTTTAAGGCAAATTAATCAACATATTGATTATTACGATTTAAATCGATTGCTGAATCTATAGAAAATAGATAGTATTTAGATGAAAGCTTATCTTTGGGAATCTTCAGTCTGCTTCGACTCAACAGATTTTTTTATTTCACTATTTTAGATAAATGTCTTACAGAAAAGGCTTATAAGACATTTTATTTAAAATACAATTGTGATAAAATTTAACGTATCAGACAGCAAACTTGTTATCCATTTCGTGACGTAAATATAGTGTAACCCAATATTTAGTTTAGTTAGTTTCGCCTGCAAAATTTTTTTTAAAATAGGGATCGGAAGTTCCGTCAAGATTCTTGCTTAGCAGAAAACCAAGATCTAAAAAAAAAAGGAAAAAAAAAAACCGCTGGATTTAACACGTCATAATGACGTAATCAATCAAGGGTGTATAATAGGCGCCTGATACACTGTTTTTCAAAAAAGCAAGTATTAAATTTTGTGCAGATACGAAGTAGAGAAAGTATATTATTTTATGAATATGAACTTATTTATTGAGATAGATTCTAAACCGACAGTAGGTACATTTTATTAATGAAGGTCCTTAAGAAATTGATTTAATACAATAGTTTTGATCTTTAGAATCATTTCAAAGTGTAAATAGCCCTCAGGACAGTCATATTTAAAAATTTTATGTCATATTTTAAGCCAAGATTCATGTGAGTATTACATGTGTTTTATTAGAGTTTACAAAAATTTGATATCAATATATATATATAAGTGTGTGTACTCAGCTTTGAAGAATGCTAAGAGTCTTTCTGAGCCCTCCGCTGAAGGTAAATTCTTATGAATTATAGCAGTCAGTTTTTTTCTTTATCTATGATCACTAATTGATTTGTTATTCACAAAGTTAACATTTCATAGATGGTTATACTTTGTTAACTTAAATATTTCCTACAATTCCCACGAATTTATATTCATAAATTGTTCTACTTTATTATTACAATTCTTACATGAGTAAGAGCAGTTATTTTTCTACTTCTAATTAAAAGTAGTTAATTCCTAGTATATCTATAAATGCTTCCTTTTACTACGATTGGCAAGATTTAGGATTAAAAAAAAAAACACTGCCTGATATTAGTATTGATTAGATACTGATACTGATTTTATTCAATTATAATGAATAAAAAAAGTGGGTTCGCCAGGGTTATAAAAGTTTCAGAGAGGTTATTTATAGGAAACGAAAGTGAATTATATTCAAATAAAGGAACGTGGTGTCACAGTAGGCCTCACATTTGCTTTGCTCTAGATTTTCTGCTAAATGGGCAGGTCCAATCAACGTACCTAGAGGTTCCTTAGCCTTGGATGTAGTAACAGTCTGGCAGGTTACAAGCCTCAGCCTATTTCTTTAATATTATAATAGTGATTATTAATATGACAGTGAAAAGAAGCATGAATTACACCTTTTCCCATTCGATAATGACTCTTTTTAAAAATTACTCTTTAGGTTTGATTCTCTCTGTATAGTAGCACTCATTAAATTGCAGAGGCGTATATTATGTTTTTAAGCGCTATCACAAACTACCAGTCGACTGTTTTTCTGAATGTTTTGATTTTTAAATTTTTTTTTCATTTCATATATATATATATATATATATATATAGCATTCANAGTATATATATATATATACGTATATGTATAAAATCTGTGTTGGTTATAACTCATCTATAAGTGTTAGCTCCTCTTTCAACCACTTAGTAACGTGTCGGAAGTGTTTGTCTACAGATTGCTACCCCATTCTAAACATCCATGACTCAGTATAAGCTTTTATTTATCGATAAAAGCTTGCGCCTGAGCAAGATTTAAACCCACACGCCAAAATTGCGAGATCCTATAAAGCTACACAGGTGCCCTATCTATAGATAGGTTATAACCTGACTTGCTCATTCGTGAATACATTTGGAGACACCATCAAGTAGTTTTTCAGGTGTAGACAAGCGGTTTTGCTCTCAACTTCTGAAAACTTTGGAGTAAGATATATTTAAGGAAAAAGACGACTTTTCGAGAAAGTAAAATTTGGAAATAAATCAGAAAATAGCCAGGAGCATTCCTCTAAGGTAGAAATAATATTAAATATTTCATTAAAGAGGGCTAGCTCAGAGTTAGAATTCACACAAGGACTTCTTTAAAATCTGACTCAAGGGACTAGCTGACATAGGTTAAGAGCTCTTAGAGTCCCTTAGCTGGACGTATCTTGAGGGACGGCAGGTCGCCCTTAGCAGCTTCTAGGAGCGCTCTCTGCAGAGATACCACGGAATGCTAGTTCCTCTTGCTTCCTTTAGCAGATGGTACCATGGAGTCGACCACCTTCACAATGGAGGGTATGATTGCTTTCTATTTCTGTTATAAAATTATGACATAGGGCGACATTTAAAAATCATTAAATTTTTTTTATTTTAAAGACTGGCATAGGCCTAACTTTTTTCAACAGTTTATCTCATTGCCAAGATGCCTGAAGAACGTTGAATAGTGAAAGACCTCAGTAACATGGCGAAATTTGTAAGCTACTAGCAGAAAGAGTAAGTGGTTTTTTGGTCACTATTTTTGTCGGCAGAACTTTTCTATTTCTTAAACGCCAAACAACACGGGAATAGTTCAGTAGATATAATATACCTAAAAATATTGTTTACAATATCTTATCTCACTGATGGATGTGTGACTGAGTCTTGATTTTTCTCCATTATACCTTTCTTAAATGTAGTTTTTAACATACACGGTGCAGCTCTCATTTTGTGGATTTCTCTGAAAATCATTAGATTTTCACACTTTTACTCTGAACGTGAACTCTTCGATAGGAATCGAATAACTTAAACATCTTCAAAAGAATCTAATTCCTAAGAACTAGTAATACACACACGTTTTTCAGGTAAACTTCAAATAATTAACTCTACAATTTATGAATGACATATTATTACAAATATTTTATTTTGTCTTCCAGAATATATCAAGATATTATGCTAAAGATATTCGTTTCGGTCACGAAGTTCGCTCGAAAATGTTGGAAGGAGTTGATATCCTAGCAGATGCAGTGGCTGTGACTATGGGACCAAAAGTGAGTAATGTTTAATAGTATATCATTTTCTGTTGTTGACCCAATGGTTTTGATACATGGACGCAGAAGAATCAGGCAATAAGTTTGTTAATGAATATATTTTCCTTTCTGAGCAAATGTAGAATATGCTAAAGAAACAAAAATTAAAATAAAAGGTCACATAGTATCGGCTGTATAAAGCTAATTCTTCAATATAGTTTTTATTAAATACTTTTGGTGGTTAACTTTTCTGTTTTAAATTTTAACTAAACTTTATAAATTTCAGACTGTTTCCAACATATTCTGAATATTGTTCAGATGTCTTCAAACATGATTAAATTTCGTTTTTAGTGCTCCACATGTTTAATATGCATGCTTCCGGCATGTTTCGAATAAATCATAGAATATTAGAAACACCTATATTCTCTACTCTATATTTATTTGAAAATTTTTCTTTTTAATATAATTTCTAGTTCTAAGTTCTGTCGTACCTACTTTGTATGTGATAGACTGTATTTGGCACGCCGAGTAAATAATTCATTCACGAAGTACAGACTGCAACGAATATTATAAGTAATTTGTTTATGAATATTCCATATTTATTTTAAATTTATGCTTTATTAAATAATTTTATTTCAGAAAGTTACTATTTTTTTTTTTAATTTGATTTTTATTTAATTTTTCTTTAAGGGTCGTAATGTTATTATTGACCAATCGTGGGGGCCACCAAAAATAACAAAAGACGGTGTGACTGTAGCTAAGGGAGTAGAGCTGAAAGAAAAATTCCAAAATATTGGAGCAAAAATAGTCCAAGCAGTTGCAGAAAATACAAACAAAAAGGCTGGCGATGGCACCACTACAGCTACAGTTTGTAATCTAATTTTTACTTACTTTTAATGGTATTTTTATTCCTTAAAAGTACATTCATTTATTTTATTATTTTAGGTTCTTGCCAGAGCTATTGCTAAAGAAGGATTCAATAGAATTAGTCGAGGAGCAAATCCGATTGAAATAAGAAAAGGTTTTTAGTTTAATTTTAATTTTATTATATTTTACACTGTTTCTTTTTTTCTCGGAGAAGCATTATACTTAGTTATAAAGTTTTGCTCCAAAATTTGGAAGAAAGTTTGCTTATTCAAACGAATAGTTTGCTTTTAAATTTTTAGTTCAAAATTCAATTTTCACCCATGAATTTTTTTTTCGCGACCACAGAAGTCTCTTCGTATTAGTTTATTTTTACGAATACATTACAACTGCTTTTAAAGGTGTGATGTTAGCGGTTGAAGAAGCGAAAAGCCATCTTAAGAGCATGTCGAAGCAAGTAACCACACCCGAAGAAATAGCACAGGTCGCAACCATTTCTGCAAATGGTGCGGAGGACATTGGCCAACTAATTTCAAGAGCAGTGGAAAAAGTATGTAGTGCAACACATGACTATTTTTAGGGTAAGAAAGAATAATATTTCTGCCCTAAGTAAATTTTAAATAAGTTTTAAAAAATATGACCTTTCAAAAACACTCACCCCTTTCTTTCAGTTATTAACGTTTTAATATTGATTTATTATTTGCGAAAAGATATANTCACAATTCAATTAGCTTCTTAACAGATCCAATGGCTACCTTATATAATATATGAAGAGCATGTTTCCAGACCCCCAAAAATATAATTAAGTAATTTCCTTTACAAAGAATTTAAACAATATATTGTTTTAAAGAGTGTGGTTAAGTTAAAAAATTTGATTTTTTAAAAAAGAATGGAGTCACTTAAACATTATTTCATGAGTATGTAAATGTTCATTTAGCCTAAAATATTTCAGCAAACCGAAGTTCCTAAATTAGATTATAGGAAGGATCTGACACTGAATACAAATTTTCAGCATATTTGAAAGTGGGGTAGGTTTTGATTAGATCAACGAATGAATTGTTGTATATGCTTTATTGTGTAGTAGTAGTAGATCATTGGAGGGCAATCAACTTCTAGGTTATTACGCCCTATAAATACCCTTTAATATGTTTACTATAAATTAGTTAATAAAGACAGGAATCAGGATTATTTCGACCACTATAAAAACCTAAATTAATGGATTTTTTTTTATTTATATATTATTATTATATGTTTAATAAATTATAATAAATAAATTATTATTAACTAAAATAATAAATAATATCTTATTC
>KZ807302.1:250605-263585 GCA_000696205.2 Oncopeltus fasciatus | reverse complement strand
CAGTCATCAGATGTATGTAAAGTTAATGGATTTTTTTTTATTTAAATATTATTATTATATATTTAATAAATTATAATAAATAAATTATTATTAACTAAAATAATAAATAATATCTCATTCTTTAATTTAGATTTTCCGGGCTATACCTGCTTTTTTAAGAAAGTTTAACAGCCCATCCACTGTAGAGGGGTTGTTCCCAAGGCACTCTGCCATATTTCTTCCAATGCCTTCCCTAGTGAAGTAATTCTGATAAACTGGGCAAACCTCTATGATGTGTATATTAAATTTATTTATTTAAATTCCTAAAATGAAATCGAACCTTTTTTAGAGTTCATGCTTTTTATATTTACCTCTGAAACTGGGTTCATCAATAAAACAAATAATTAAACATAATTAAAATCCATTTATTTTTAATAATATTTATATAGACCTTCCCCCATTTCAGAAACACCCATGGTATTGGTACGTTATTCAGCTTGAATCGCCGAATTTCTATTACATATTTTGATACTGGTTTTAAAATTTGTTTTGTTTTTTTATGAAATTAAACTTCAGACTAAGGGTAGATGGTATTTTTATTTCAATTATCATATGTCATAAATGATGTGTTAGGCTGGCTAATTATGGTTACCATCCTACCATTATTTCTTGAATTTTATCTGAGATATTAGTTGAATAATCGGAAGCAATAAATTCAGGTTGGAAAAGATGGAGTAATCACAGTGAAAGAAGGGAAGACTCTGGAGGACGAGCTGGAGGTTATAGAAGGGATGAAGCTTGATAAGGGATACATTTCTGCCTATTTTATTAACACATCTAAAGGTATGTAACAAAAATGGCTTAAGAAACATTACTTTTAGATGTAAATAAATAGTTATTAATTCACTATGAGTCCTCCAAGGGAACAGTTTGTTCTCGAATTATGGTATTTAATACATCACGAGGTAAATAAAAGTACTTCATTCCAGAATGATTAAAAAGTTTATCTCCAGCTGATGAAAAATTTTCAAAGTTTTAGAGAAAAAAAAATGATAAAAGTACCGTTTTTTTTCCCCCTTAGTTTTTTAAACTTTATTGCGTGTAAATCTTTCTTAGCTGAATTAGCCAGTTCCATAATTCCTGGTGGTGTGTAAATGATTATGAATGCAAATTATATTTGAAGAGTGTGTATTATTTTTTATAAACTTTTATTTATTTATTACATTTTGTTAAATTAAAACATTTTGTAATTTGATCACCACAATGAATTTAAAAAAAAGCATTCAATATCAATCACATGAGGAGAGAAGGTGACCAATGACACAGCTCNATTCATAACATCATATAAATATTTAAAAAAATTATCATATATCCAGTATTATTTTGATTACTTTAAAATATATATTTTTATTAAAGTATAAATTAATTTTTAAGAAACTAAATGCGTTGTAGTAAATGAATATTTATATTTGAGCTATTCATATCAAATCCTCATGTTCAATTTCCTTATAATATAAAGAACAAAATGTCTGACTAGCAGAAGGAAAACGATTATACTATTGCGTGAACTAAGCATATTTCCCATCTTTCATCAAGGCGGATATAAATTAGAATAAACTACCGAAATGCCCCCAAAGTTCCAAAAGAACAATGTAAGTATTAGGCCTATCTGGTGAGGAGTTAAGTTTTAAGTGTCATTCTTATTGTGCAAGAATGGAAGGTTCCCCATGTTTCATTAAAGATGGATATTTAGAAGAGTTAATGACGAAATTTAATATATAAATGCCGAAGAGGACAGGAGTATAGAAGGTACGGACCACTAAGCTTTGCTGTAGACTGGCCACTCACCCATGCATAGTTACATGCATAAATTTCTTCCATGTAGTTTTTCTTAAAATTTGTTATAGCATATGAACGTTAACAAATTAAATTTTTCCTTATAGTTTTATAATTGGGAGATTATGAAAAGCGACCATTCCAACATGAAATACAACACTTGAAATTATTTAAGTTAGGTTCGTGTTTTTTAACCAATTAATTTGTTTTGATTGAAAAAAAACTGATGAATATGAACTTAAGTTTTGAAACATCCACCAGTAAAAGTACGATTTATATGAGATAATAAATTCATGTAATTTGAGTATGCAAATAAGAAAATGCGATAATTTCTTGATTTTTATCTTAAAAACTGTTGAATTCGCTGAAAATTTACTCATTTGAACACGAGAAATGCTCAATATATATAAGGGGGTTTAGTGAAAACTAATATTTGGGTTATTCTCAAGAAATTCTTAGGCGACTCGTTCACATAACATAACCCTAAACGGTCTACCATCTATTATGATCCCAACAATTCCTGGCACTTTTACAGAACTAGCAAGAAGTTCCTAAGGGTTGAAAACACATAGATGATAGGATGGATAAATTAGATTTTCGGATACAGTGGTTTTGTCACGAAAATATCTTTCATAAATTGCCATGTATACAATTTATACTTTTGCCATACCTTCTTTAAATATATTCAGGTTTATTCCGATGTCGACAGGAAATTTATAAAAGACTCTGCACTCTCTAAATGTGTACTTGAGATTGTCCATATAAAAAGTAGTGACAAGAGAAACATGGTATCTTGCTAACTACCCAAATGTTACATTTTCCTTTGTTTCCTTAATTAATATTTTTCACAAAAAACCATCAAATTTGTACAACAATAATTTAATTTCTAGGCGCGAAAGTTGAATACGAAGACTGCTTGGTACTGGTTTCAGAAAAAAAGCTATCTTCTTTGCGATCCGTTATTCCTGCCTTGGAGATAATGAACAAAAAGAAGAAACCACTTCTTATTATAGCAGAAGACGTTGAAGGAGAGGCTTTATCAGCATTAGTGATAAACAGGTTTATTTATATTACTTAAGACACAAAAATCTCATAAAATCTCTAAGATAGAATATAAAATATAAAAATCTCAATAAAAGAACTAATCGATTACACTGCACAAAAAAAAAAATGTTTTTTGGATGTTTCCTACACTAAATTAGTCTATTTCTACTAATTTTGGGGTGATAAAAACGAAAATAACATTGAAAAATTTTTATTAGCTCTGGTTTTTGAGATATACAGCACTTAATCTTAAAGAGTAGTTATACTATACGTGAAAAGTGAAAGTACAAAAAACAATATTGTTATGTTTCTTTTAGAATATTTTAAGTACAAAATTGATAAAAAAAAACATTATTCTTAGTGTTTTGACAAATAAAAGAGGTTTGTACCACCAAATTTCAATTAAGTCAATCCGATGTATTGTAAGATCGCTGTCGTTTAGCTTGTCTTTTATAAAACACTTCTGGAGCATCCTGTACTGAGCTGTCTGTACTGAGATATTTTCACATCATGTTTTAGAAGATTCCACTGTTGTAGTCTTGACCCTAACAGCTCAGCCTTTTCCTTAGACAAGCCAAGATCTCTTATAAGGTCACTCAACTCTGCTTGACTAATTCTGTGCGGATCACTAGACCTATCGCTTACATCAAAATCAGGGTCATAGGATGTAGAAGGATGGGTTGCTTCTTGTAAACAGACTTCATCACTTTCCTCTAAAATTTCATAGTTTTGGGGTGGAGAAGGGACTGGCAAATTGTCTGAGTGTGGTACAGGCCGAAGAGCAGATGGGAGATTAGGGTATTTCACCGTTCCTCTTTTCTTCATAGATAAACCTTGCTTAATGGGAGGAGTTAAGCAGAAATAACAGTCGTCTGTATGATTGGTAGGCTCACGCCAAACCATAGGTACTGCAAAAGCCATTGCCCGCTTGTTATTTTTCAGCCACTCTCGCAATATGACGGAACAAGAATTACAACATATATGAGGAGCCCATGATTTATCTTGGTCCCCAACTTTTACACCAAAATAATGTTCATAGGCAGTCTTAATGATAGGTGACATTTTACGTTTCTGAGCCTTAAATGTTATTTCACCACATATATAGCAAAAGCTATCGACAGAATTCACACACTTTCGAGGCATTTCAGATCAGCACTTAAATTAATTTAAAAATCAACTTCACACGATAATTTCAATAGCAACCACGTGCGTACAATTGACAAACTCGCAAAGGTTATGTTTACTACTTATGAACAGCTGATGAGAGGGGTGTTATGTAAACAAACATGTGTACCAACTGTTGGTGATGAAATATTTCATTTGTTGAAAACTCAATATATATATAATAGAATGATACTATGTCTTGAAAACAAGAGCTAATATATAATTTTTATGGTCATTTTCGGTTTTAACACGTGGAAATACATTAAAATCAGCTAATTTCAACCCCGAAACAAAAACTTTGTTGTTCAGTGTTATTATTATGATTAACTATTAGTTTCAAATCAGTTTAGATAAACTTGACAAACGGTAAAATGTGTAATTTTGATTAAATTATTTTAAAGTTCATTAATTAATCAAATCAAATGAAACAAGCAATTTAGTATTTTTTATATTAATTATTCAAGTCCAACATGACTTTTTAAGCTTCATCTATCAAGATGGCCCCCTCCATCTCTCAACTTGTTTTGTACTTCCCAATTGAACAGCTGAGGACATGTATTTAGCTTTGATTGTAATAAATAAGTTGAAAACTTCAGTGCAACAAATTGGAAACTTATTACTTAAAGCATACTTTGAAATTTTAAAATGTCAAATTGAGGAAGATTCTGTATAATTTTAGTGGATTTAAGAACTCGATAGGAGATTTTATATGAGTTTTTGCTAAAGTTTCAATTGGCATATTATATAGAACATAAAATTGTGTTAGAACGCAGAAACGCGTTCTTTCTCATAATTGCAGAGATTACTTTCATAATTTAAATTTGATTTTTAAATTGTTGACTCAAAAAATAAATGTATTGTGGGACTGACTAGAAAGCATCCCAAGATTTCTCCTAGCAGAAATAATTCGAAATTTTCTGCTCCTTTGGATTACTTTAAAAATTGCTTATAGTAATAATAAATACAGTAATTCATAGTAAATGTTACATTTTCCTTTGTTTCCTTAATTGATATTTTTCACAAAAAACCATCAAATTTGTACAACAATAATTTAATTTCTAGGCGCGAAAGTTGAATACGAAGACTGCTTGGTACTGGTTTCAGAAAAAAAGCTATCTTCTTTGCGATCCGTTATTCCTGCCTTGGAGATAATGAACAAAAAGAAGAAACCACTTCTTATTATAGCAGAAGACGTTGAAGGAGAGGCTTTATCAGCATTAGTGATAAACAGGTTTATTTATATTACTTAAGACAGAAAAATCTCATAAAATCTCTAAGATAGAATATAAAATATAAAAATCTCAATAAAAGAACTAATCGATTACACTGCACAAAAAAAAAAATGTTTTTTGGATGTTTCCTACACTAAATTAGTCTATTTCTACTAATTTTGGGGTGATAAAAACGAAAATAACATTGAAAAATTTTTATTAGCTCTGGTTTTTGAGATATACAGCACTTAATCTTAAAGAGTAGTTATACTATACGTGAAAAGTGAAAGTACAAAAANTGGGATATGAAACCACAGCTAAATTAATATTTATAAACTACAATTTTCTTTTTAAGTGTGCAGATAAGAAATAGAACATCTATCATGATAAGAAAGTGTGGTGAATTTATATATATATATATATAAATTCACCACACTTTCTTATCATGATAGATGTTCTATTTCTTATCTGCACACTTAAAAAGAAAATTGTAGTTTATAAATATTAATTTAGCTGTGGTTTCATATCCCACGTAAATTGTAAACTGCTCAGCAGGAGATCCAGGTTCGAGTCCTGGCTGGGACAGATAGATTTTTTATTCTATTCCCTCGCATTAATTGTTTAAAAAATTGTAGTTTTTGAAATAAGATTTTGACCGAACTCAATTATATCTTTAACTGCTTAACATTGAGAACATAGTTCTTTTATATTTATAGTTTGAGTGTGAATTCTTAGCTAAAATCTACTAAAAATGTAAGCTTTTTTTTCCTAGAGCCCTAATAAAAGGGAGTTAAAGGAGTACCTTGTCCACTGCTCAGGTGGAAGTGAACGAGAAGAAGGACAGAGTTACGGATGCGCTGAACGCCACCAGGGCGGCGATAGAGGAGGGGATTGTGCCTGGCGGTGGGACGGCCCTGCTCAGGTGCATTCAAATCCTAGGGGATCTAAAGCCGGAGAATGAGGACCTCAAAACAGGTATTTATAATCCACATATGCTTGAGCTACACGCGTTTTATCTAGATCAAAGATCAAATATCCTCCATCATGTTTGTCCGACAGTAGCAACACACAGAAACTCTCATACCTTCTATTCTCCGTCTTCATTGGTTTCTGCAAACCATCTGTTGGCGAGCGAGAAATAACCTTTTAGATTATTTACCTAACACACCTAGTCAAGCGAAGGTATTACTAACACGCATGCTTAAGCCAACGGGAGATGGTTTGCAGAAACCAATGAAGACGGAGAATAGAAGGTATGAGAGTTCTATATTCATTGGTGGTAAAAATAATAATAACCCTTTAGATTATTTACCTAACACACAGAAAGTTTGTTTAATCAAAAGATATTCCTCTAAGACACCTATCACTTAGTAAGCCTCACATGGCTTGTGTTATGATTTGTAATACTGGATATTTAAGAAAAATAATCTTTCTCTTCATGTTTTTTATAATGCAGTAAAAAGTTTACTGAACTTATTTCTAAATTTAGGGTTTAAGGAAAACTTCGCTCAACCTAAAGATACTGCTATTCGTATTTGGGGGTTATGGCCTGTCTTCATATGCAGGTTGTCAAAAAGATTCGATCAGGTTAAGTGAAGTCTACTTTATAGATGGATGTTGCCGAAAAACAGACCCCAACAAAATGAAATGGCTCAAACACGGTAGTTGTGATTACTAATCAATTTCATAGAATCATAGTTGATGAATATTTGTATTTCAACTTTCCACTTTATGTAATTTCCGATACCTATAGAATATATCCAATATCAATACACAAATATGTCTAGTTTTGTTGTTATTAACTAAATACTACGTTCAGTGCTGAAAAAAAAGAAGAAAAAAAAAGAAATGCACATGTAATTTCAGGTAATCCCCTTACCTATTCGTAATTTTTCTCTCATAACAGACTTAGTCTTTCAATTTCAATTTAAATGTCATATGCAAACAACTAATTCTATGCCGCAAAGTTAGAAATACAGGCTTCATACAAATCCCAACTCTACTCTTACTGTTTGCTCAGTAATATAACTGCCAAACTACGTCTTTTATCTAAGAAACGAAAAAAAAAAAAAACTGTGTTGTTTAATTTCTGTAAACTAAATATTACGTCCACTTGAAACGTTCTGTAAAGCTGCACCCCTCCCTATTGGTCCGATTTGGCGCAATAACGACCTTAAGATTTAGCTCTGCATTTAAAAAATTACATAACTGTGGCCTGTAGAACGTTAAAATAACACATACACACAATACATACATTCATACATTTATATTTTAGTGACTATTATTTTTATATATTATATCTAGTATGTAGGTTTGGATAAAATACCGAAAATTTTCGCTAAAAGTAAAAAAAAAAAAACAACTTGCTAGGCCTAGCTTTGGTTTGGCGAATTGCACACTGGCCTGCATTACAAATGCCTTCTATTGACCGTCACAATGTGGGAAACTGAAGGTATAAAAGAATGATTGATCTTATGCTACAGTAATAAAAATATACTTTTCTATATAAAATGATTGATCTAAAATATCAAAAATAGAAATATACTCATCTAAATAAAATGGTTGATCTTATGCTTCAGGAATAGAAATAGTGGCCAGGGCTTTGAGAGTGCCGTGTATGGTGATTGCAAAGAATGCTGGGGCAGACGAATCTATTGTTGTCAATAAGGTAATTTTACATTCAGACCTCTTATTTGTATTTAGTTTGTTGTAAAAATATTTTATTTTGGTGTCTCTTTCCTTCTATTTTCGAGGAACTTTTTTTAGGCATATAATATATATTAGCAAAATATTGCTTTTTATAAGTAGATGTTTATTGTTGGGGTTCGGCAAGGTTGATCCATAAAAATACAACTAAATAAAAATGTGTATGTTTAAATTATCTCTGCCAAACCTTTCGGCTTACATTGTAAGCCATCTTAAGGACTATCATGAAGGCGAGAGGGGACTTCGTGTCACCTGCATCACATGTTCATGACCAATATGAACTGGTTCACCTGTCAAGAACATGTGATACATGTAGCACGACGTTCCCTCTCGCCTTCAGGATAGCCCTGAAGATGGCATACAATGTAAGCAGATAATTAAAAAATACACATTTTTAAAATTGTACTTTTTGGATCAACCCTGGCCGAACTCCAACAAATAAAACATCTACTAATAATCTCTACGATCAAAACTGTCCATTTGAACTCATTGCTTTTAATATAATATAATAAAAAAAACTTGTTGTAACCTTACAGCTCTCGGCAAGTTTTTCTAACATTATGTGAGAGAGCATGTTACAAAACCTAAAATATAGCTCTTTTGAGAGCCAATGAAAAATAGAATTGAAAATTGAAAAAAAAAAAAAAAAAATTCTTTTGCAAAATCCAAAGATTGAACAGTAAAACTAATGTAAATGATTCCACTATAGCTCATTTTCTCAACTTAAAAATGAAGAGATTTACTATTTTCACATTTCTTATCAGGGCACGAAACTTCCGCTACCAATGCCTCTATGCTTCTTATAGGAACGTTTGTGAGGAAACCATCTTTTTAAGATAAGCATGATAAAAAAAAAAAAAAAAAAAACCCATAACTGTGAAAACGAAGTTTTCATTTACATTAAATCTTTGATAAAAATTTTAAAATAGCAACAACTTCGAAATGTTTTACATAGAGATGTTAAATATACTTAAGAGTACCCTGGGTTTTCTCCTCTAAAAAATCTGAAAAATAATGAGGCGTGATTATCCCCTCTCTAGTCACAATTTTTACTACCATAGTTTTCGCGATATCTCCTTCGAACATACAAAAATGAATAAATCGAATTAATATTTCGCAGGTTAGTGTCAATTTAATTTATTTAGTAGCAAGGGAAATCACGCCAACTATAAAACAAATACTCATTCGTCGTATTTACACTCTGAAACTTCCTTTTTATTCTTATTTGTATGAAAAAAAACAAAATATCTTGACAATTTTTTTGTGGTACTCAAAACTCCCCTCCTTCTCGACTGATTTCAGCCATTAAATATTTATGTTCAGTACAATTTTTAAGAAAAACACTTAAAAGTAAGGAATATATTTATGAATACCACAACGATTGCTGAGTGCTTCATTTCCTCTACGTAAGGAGCTAGGTTTAGTGGTTTCCTTGCCCTCCCAATACCCTAAATTATGTCATCTTAATAAAAAATGGAGGAATCGGCTTATTTTGGGTAGCTCCTGACACGTTCATTCGCACCAGTTGTGTCGATTTTATCATTTTAAAATGTATGACAATTATAATTTGTTTATTATTCAACCAAGTTAAAAATAAATGGCTCACCAGGAGCAAGGTACGGCTGATAATATAATATCGAATTAGATTTGTTTTAATTTCATTTTAAACGTACAAGACGTCCTCCAACTTTCAGGTACTAGAAGCATCTGAGGAAACTGGCTACGATGCCAAGAGTGATGAATACGTGAACATGATGGAGCAAGGAATCATCGATCCAACAAAGGTATTTGATTATACATAATCTCTCAGAAGAGGGGGTATCCTATTAAATAAGAATCCTTCCTTCAAAATGCCCTTTCTCTCTTACTTACCGTTCCCCTTCAGTATAATTTCACATACCCTTCGCTACCCTTATCGTTTGTCGAAGTAATTTTCAACCATCTAGCTTAACAATAAGAGGTAAAAAAAACAAAAAAACAACGATATTTTATAAATCAAATAATTACATACTAGTAGATGAAAAAAAATTGCGCAATTAAACTACATCTGAATCTAACTTTAGTCGTACTTTATTAAAATATATAAATTTGGGTATGAAGGAATACTACTTTCTTTCTTATATTCAATGCTGTAAGACAACGATTTTTAGTTATACATTAATCACTTCATGATAAAACGTGTATCCTCATTTGAGCCTATCCTTATTTCTAAAATTATTAAATTAAAAACAAAAACCATCACATTTTTCAAAATAATAATTGTTTAAATATTGATAATAAATACATTTATACTAAAAATTTTTATCAAACTGTCGGAATCAACGTGCGAATTCTTTTCCTCGAATGAGTTATTGTATTTTGAATAATAGGTCCATATAATTTAAAATAACAAAATTAATGTACATTGATGAACGCAATTAGGTCATTAAAACGATTATTTAAAAAAAAATATATTACACATTTTTACGTTAATCAGTTTCATTATTTATTTTTTATAAAGGTAGATACATCATTTGACAAAGAGAAAAGTACACCCGTGGAAAAATCTCACACTTATATCACAAAATATGTAGACGAGCATAATCCAGAAACAAGTGGACATCGAGTAACATATAAATCTTTGAAGTCAATATGTTGAACTGTATAGAAAAACGTCATTATTTACCAAACCACCAAAATTAAGAATAAAATAGCTGAAATTTCTCGGGAACCGCTGAATGTATTTTGTTGAAATTTCAAGGATATCCGTTCAATTTCATATGAAAACTTGAAAAGTTTAACAGCTTCATCAATTCTGAGGAGGTAAAATAAAGGATTATGAGTTTAATATTTATTTAATAGTCAAAAGGTTCACCTATCAAACTGGGTTTAGTGTTTTAATGACCTGTTGAGTTTTACAGTTTTTGTTCTCATACTTTTCGTTGTATCTTTTACGGTTATCCTGATGGGCTGGTATTTGAGTGGGCGGGAGTCTTAAAAATAAACTAAGTAAAGTACAAAGCGATTTTTATTTAATTTAATTTGTAGGTGATTTTTGCACTGAAATTGGAAGAATTGTAAACCGAAACATAGTGAATAATTTCCTTCAAAGATTCAGCTAGATATTGCTCCTATTACTATTTATACCGTACATTCTCACCATAAGCCAATGACCATAGCTAACTTCTACAGTTTTTCAAATACCTCGCCGGTGGGGACTACAGTTCAATTTCTTCCACTTGTTTCTGGGGGACACAGTTCCAACTTTAGTAGCTATGTTCAACATAATGAAGTAGACCTCTCCACAAACAGTTCTTCTATATATTGGCCTATTGCTTTTTATAAGTAGATGTTTATTGTTGGGGTTCGGCAAGGTTGATCCATAAAAATACAACTAAATAAAAATGTGTATGTTTAAANTATATATATATGAATCCCGTACTCTTCCTCATCATTCCCATTTCACGAATTTCCTTATGGTAACAGCCAAGTTTTTGGGAAAGCTTTTATTTCTGGATAAAAGCTTGTCGAAATTGGGACAAGAACCTTCAGTGTCCGACTAAGGAAGCCCAAGAAGATCCATCACTCCAAAATCTTATCATGGCTACTACCAATCTGAACTTCCGTTAAAAATCTCTAGAGAGCTAAGTAGCCTGGAAGCCTTTTGACATCCAAAGAATCTAGTCCTTAACAGATGGAGTTTATGTACTATTAAATAACACGTTCAGCAACAAAGCTCATGAAGTTAACTACTTTTGGTTTTAGGTTGTCCGAACAGCACTGACAGATGCGGCCGGCGTGGCTTCTCTACTCACTACTGCTGAAGCAGTTCTAGCCAATTTCCCTGACAGCGGTAGCAAGCTACCACCAGGTCTCACAGGAGGAGCTGGTGGAATGGGTGGAGGAATGAATGATATGGGTGACATTTAACGCATCAAAAACAGCCTGGTTTTAAGTTTCTACAGAGCTGTTTTACCATCAAAAGAGTAATTTTTTTTTTGTTTTCTTACTTGTAAACTAAAAACCATCTATTTTGTAAAATAAAATCTGTTTTTACTTAAACATTTTTTTTTTTAAATCGCTGCTTTACTGAAGTGGTTAAATACTTTTTCCAAAAATATGTATATGCTATAGTAATTCAGTCTGAAATATATCTGCTTCACTATATCACCACTAAATATGAATAGTAATTCCTAGATTTTTTTTTGATGAAATAAAAAATATGGCTGATATAATTTTACAAATTAATGTAGTTTTAATACGATATAAGTCCAAAAATATTAAATTAAGCAGATTACCAAATGTTTTCAACTGTCGATCTTAACTATTCAAGGCTCTTGAGCATTATAAGTGTCAAGTGTGTTACTATTAAAACAACTCATTCAAAAACAAAAAGTAAATTAAAACAAATTAGTGAAATAGTTGACATTATCATGATTTTTGATGGGTGTCATGGTAAAGCAAAGCTTGCTGCTAGGCTTAGTGCTCAGAACTTACCTGCCAATAAGGTAATATTACAAAATAAAAATAATGCTGGTCTGCATGTCTCAAGAAAATATTTCTTTTATAAAAGGGTGTAAGGGAAAGAGATGGGGATATCACAAGAAGAGTAAGGTCAAATCCATAACCTCAGCAATTGGGAGATAGCCAGTCGTACTGATTTTTAGTAGGAAAAGTTCACAAAGTACTGAAGCAAGGAAGATATCCCTAATATATCTATTTTCACCAAGCTTTATATGAGAATGAGAGGATACACAGACA
This sequence comes from Oncopeltus fasciatus, assembly GCA_000696205.2. NCBI lineage: Eukaryota > Metazoa > Arthropoda > Insecta > Hemiptera > Lygaeidae > Oncopeltus > Oncopeltus fasciatus. The sequence continues at coordinate 250,905 of KZ807302.1, read as the reverse complement.
GTTCTGCAATTGGGCTGACTATGTGGAACTGGCATTTTTTCAGATCTGTACTCATTTCAGATGAATCTAGATTTGAGAGGAATAGAAGCCTAAACATAATTGCTATTTTTGGACGTGCATGCATGTAAACAGACAGCAATCTAAGAACAAGTGACACATTCTTAAACTAGAGGTGACTGAAAACCAATTTTACTTCTATATTTTGCTCAGATCAACCGTTTAAGCAGGAGATACAGTTGAGCCATTTTATAATAAACAAGGATTATATATATATATATATATACTTTCTTATTGTCAATG
>KZ807302.1:240294-250596 GCA_000696205.2 Oncopeltus fasciatus | reverse complement strand
TATATAAGAAAAATTAAATCATCAAATCTACATATGAACAATATAATGCACAGTCACATTAATATTAAAATTCTTAAAAAGTCTAAGAAAAATAAGGAATGAAATATTTAAAAAAATTAGTTTTGTTGTAAGAGTAAATGAATTGTAAAATTCATCATTGATAAAAATAGAATATAATCATTTGGACAGTCATATCTACTGTCTTAAGCATTTGCCCATTTCCTACAACAAATGTATCAATACCACTCATCATGTGATCAAAATTCTTCATAAGCCAAAGATATTTTGCATGAACCAAGATTACATCTCCTTCCAAACTGTCCTGCAAAACAATGTGTGTCAAGAATAAGACATCCCTAACTTGTTTTTTTCCCTTGGGCGTATATGGATTAAATAATTATTAACATGAGAAACAATGAAAGCTGATGTAAATGGTAGTGGGTGCACGGTATTCGCTGAAGGACCGATTTCATGAACTGACTGTAGGACCATCTCTTCTTCTTCATCCTGCATTACCATAGGCGTTTTACGGGCATAGTCTTGTGCCTATAAAATTGCCTTCTGTTAATTTGTCTCGAGTTAGAGGATATATTAGCGCTCACAAAACCAGAAACTCCTTTTTCAGTTGCCACTAATTAATTTATGCACATTCAGCCATTATTTGAATATTGGAAGATATAGGGATCCAACTGGCCATCTCTTTCCGGCAGAGGAGTTTACTGCTTCTGAGGAAAAATGTAAATTGGAGGAACATTTGATCCAGAGGCACCCATGTTACAAATTTATAATGGATAAAAATACGAAATTGGTATTCATTAATGACCCAAGTGGTTGGCATGCCAAAAAAAAAAAAAGTACCAGAACTTTTGCCTTACTTAATAAGATTTTTTATATATTTTACATAATTAACTTTAGTTTGAATTTTTTAAAGATCTGTATTAAGCATTTCAAAATAATATTTAAAAAAAATGAAAAGAAACATTAAAAATACAATAAGTCACAAAAACAAATCATAATAGGAACATTTAAATGTCTAGGAATTGTAATTTTTCTAGACTAATAAATGGTAATTCATCTAAAAGAAAATTAATTTATTATCTCTTTAGTAAATTACCTTACTAAAAAATATGTACATTCTATTACTGAGTTATAAAATTTTTACAATAAATTAAAAAAAAAATATACATAGTTCATAGAAGTTTTATGATTTTTTAGCAAGCATCATTTCTTCAACAACAGACTGGAATTTCCTGAAATTATAAAATGAATGATAAGATTTTACACAATTATTCAGAGTGAATAGTAAAGATAAATATAAAAGTATGAATTTACTTAGAAGAGATTTTTTCCCCAGGAATGTAGAATGGATTGCAAACAACATCAGCATATGCTGAATGTAAATTCCTGAACATCTGGAGCATTAAATACAAAACATTATAAATACTCTGTATAATACATAAATGGTATTATAATTGTTAAAATAATAAGCCTGAGACAAATTCAAATTATATGCTACAAAAAATGTCAATGAAGAGAAATTATTGAATACACATGTTTAATAAAAATATGGTAAGCAGTAACTGCTAAACTTAGCGAATTCACCAGGCATCATGCTTAATATTTGCATAAGAACTTTCCAAATCTAAAAATAAATTAAAAATAACAGGCGCTGATAACCATAGTCGTTGAGCGCCTCTAAACCACAAACAACAACAACAACAACAACAACTTTCCAAATCGTATAAGTCCCTACTCCTATAGGTCTAATTTTGCTCAATAATGAACAAAGCTTTTTTTTTTTTTTTTTTCATTTAGCATGTCAAGTTACATCAAGAGAAACTACAAAGGCTCTTGAGGCTTCTACACCATTATATTAAAATGTAGGGTTCAGGTAAAGTAAACTTATACAGTTCATTGTTCAATTTCGCTGACAACTCCCTATCCCTAAATACACAACCTATACACTCCTAAGGTGTGTGTTAAATGGACTCCTACTACAGCTAGTTAATGAACTTTGCCTTGAAGTGATATGCCAAATTTCATTAAGAATTAAAAACTGTTCCCTGGAAGAGTCTTGATAGGCACACACACAATATATATACATACATACATACATATATACANTATATATATATACATGAAAATGAAGCATTATATATAAATTAATACATTTTAGTGATTATAGTAAGTAGAATAGGGATAATATTGAAAAAATTATCCAAATATCTGTCATTAGAACCTCGATAGCTTCTATTTCATTATTTCAGAAATCGCTACAAAAATATTTTAAATATTTGTAAAAGAACACTCCAAATTCTTTAAACACTCAATCCTATTTTGGATTCAGGTGAATCCCCCCTTCTAAGTATTCCATACCCATGCTCCTTTGAAAAACTGTCGATTTCGCCCTGAGCCCTGATTGAGCGATAAAGTGTAAGATCTCAGAAGATGGGAGGCTGCCTGGAGGCGGGCTGACCCGTACTGGTCACCCTGAGAATTGTGCGGCCTACTGAGGTCTCTGGAACTGGGCTCAAGCCGCTCTTCGAAAGGCTTGTCACAAGGCGTTATTCTTTGCTCCCGACCCTAAGTCCATGTGAACACCCTCAGAAGCCTTTTATTGTGCAAGCCCTCTCTTAATATTTATCATTTCCCTGGGTCTTCCAATGACTTCAACTCTCATTTTACTTCCTCCACACTGTCACAGAGTTCTCTTTTTTTCTATTTCCTTACCAAGCAGCTCTGATTTTAACCCAAACAATTTTTTTTCTCCAACATTACTTCTGAAGATCCCAAAGCAGTGATATAAGAAATAAAAACGAATGCTGTTGGCTGTGATCGCATTCCTTTAAAACTCCTCAAGGCCACCCTTCCCAGTATCTTTCTTATCCTCCTGCAAATATACAACTTTACCCTCCAAAATTCAGTCTTTGCTAATTCTTGGAAACAAGCAATAGTTAAGCCTTTAAACAAAACTCCTAATCCATCTCTCTTTAATGATTTCCATCCCATATCTATTCTCCCTATCCTTGCAAAACCCATAGAAAAGTTGGTACAGAAACAAATGTCCTCTTTCCTGGAAAATTCAAAGCTCCTTGATTCTTTCCAATCTGGTTTTTGTCATGGTTTCTCTACCCAGACAGCTCTCCTAAAAATAACCTCTGACATCTAAGTTGCAATTGATCAAAGGAAAATTTCAATCCTTGTTCTCCTTGATTTCACAAAAGCTTTTGATATGATTGATCACTCATCTACTTTTTAAGGTTTAATGCCTTTCTTTCTCCAACAATGCCCTTCTTTGGTTTTATTCATTCCTATCAGGCTGATCCCAAGTGGTTTCTATCTCTGAAGCACCTTAATCTTTCCCTCTTCCTATCACATCTAGGGTTCTGCAGGGATCCAGCATCTCTGCCTATATTATTGATTTCAATGTTTCCATTAGATACTGTTCCTATCACATTTATGATGAAGATACCTAAATTTACCTGTCCTTCTAGGAGATTTACAAACCACTATTCTAAAAATTTAAGAAGATCAAAATTCAATATGTTCCTGCACTTTGACAAACAAGCTTTCTCTGAATGTCAAAAAATCTCAGCATTATCCTATACCAAACCCTTTATAGAAAACTCACATTTCACAGATTTCCCATCGCTGTTTCTCCACTCTCCATCAATTTTGAGGCTCTATGGTAGTCATCTCCTGCCTTGTAAAATCCTTAGTCTCTTTGTGTCTTCACTCATATTTCCCATTTTGACTATGGTTGTGCTATTTAGCTCATTCCTTTGAATGAAGTGCAGTGGATTCAAGATTTTTAAAAATATAGAAGAATCGAGAATAAAATAGANTTATTATCCATAGTTATAATTTAATTAATTATTGGGGGCGAAATATATAATTGACACTCTTACTTATTTTATTCCTGTTATCTTTTAAGAACTCGTTTATTGTAGGCGATGTAGATTTCACATTGATAATGACACAGATACGTATAAATAAAAGAAGATCCAGTAAAAAATATGGGATACTTAGTGGAAATAAAGTTAAGGATACATTTTATCTATTTAGCTCATTCCTTTGAATGAAGTGCAGTGGATTCAAGATTTTTAAAAATATAGAAGAATCGAGAATAAAATAGAGGATGCATCAAGGAGAAATTCAATTTGAGTCGAGAATGGAGAAACCCTTATACAAAACAACAGAATGCTTGTCCTGAAAAATTCTCATGGTCCGCTTAGAAGGAGAGATGTATAGATATGACAATTTGTGTCATATACATTAAATGAGTTTTAAGAGAAATAAACCATTGTTTACATTGTGTTCTTAAGACAGTTAATTTCAATAAAATACAAATATGACAAAAAAGAAGACCTCCATCTGTTATTGTATCAAACAGTTATATAATTTACAATAATTATTTTTAAGAAAAACAAAATTAAGGCTACAGTGGGACTCGGATCAGGGTCTAAGTAGTGCAGAGGTCACCAGGTCTTACTACTGATCAGAAAACGGGGGTTCTAGAAAAGGGTATCCTCAGATAGGATATTTCTAGAAATTTGCTGTGTCCTAAACTTTATATTTTAAGTACATAAATTTGAAAAATTCTTATGGGTATTGTTTAAACCAAAATTTTATAATCTCTACTTACTGCTCTAATTTCATTATCACGCAGAGAACTATGATTAGCATCAATCACAATAACAATTTTTATTTTAGTGTTAGTCACATAACCAAATCTGAAATGATCTTAAGGAATATCATTTATTGTCTCCATATTATTCAGTTATCACCATTCAAGGGCATAATAATAAGTGTAATAAATTATAAGGTCATTAAAAAAGAAAAATTATGATTACACAGTGCATAATTTTAAATTTGAGACAACATATTTAATCTTAACTCCAAAAACTGTGGATTCTCACTCTAGCTTCTTTATAAATGTATTTAAGGCCATGAAAAGAGTTGTTAAAATATTTTATTTATTTAGGAATCATGAGAAATTTCATTTTTTTCATGATAATAAATTAAAATAATGATTTTTCTTTTTCCCAAATAAAGTGAAATTTATGTAGAAGCACTACTGTACACAGTGCTGCTCAAAAGGAAAATTCAAAATCAGGGAAAAAATTAAAGAATATTTATTGAATAATGCAAAAAATATTTGTATTTAATTTTACTTTATTTATTTTATTTTATACATAATCAATCACTATTTTGAAATATGACTAGAACTCATAATCACAGTATGTACCTCGTTGATTTGATTCGTAGCTAATCTATGCAGTAAAACTTTGAATGGGTACTAACTTAGTAGTTTGATTGCAAATTTTTCTAAAAATTTGTTTTGGTTCTATTCCTTTTATCTACACTATTTGTACCTCAATGAGATGATTTCAAATTCATATCCTTTTAATAATTTAGTTTAACTTACAAAAATTTTTATAATGAACNTCAATTATTTTTAGCCATATATATATATAAGGGTGTTATTAAATATAAAAATCAATTGAACATGTCTTGTTCAGAGACTCATTAGGCTAACTTTAATAAAAATGCAATCAATAGCTATGCTAATTCATGCTTTAACATATTCTCAGAAATGGACAGGCATAAATTTCATCAAAACCAATCGAGGAAAAATAAAAAGCTCAAGCTTAGTCAAACCTGAACTCCTCAATTAAGAAATCAAAATGCACCTATAAGAACAATTTAAAATTTTGATTACCTAACCTTGTCAAAAATCTGGCTCAAGTTAAGTTATCAAAATTAATTATTTATGAACATATTTCTATACTGTAAATAATATATAATAAGGGCATAGTTGTATATTAAGTTAATTTTTAGAATTTGTTGATTGGTAGGAAGAAATCATTTAAACTGCTTATATTATGAATTTGTATTCATTCCCTCATCAATCGTGGTAGACCATGGGATATAAAAATACTGTGAAAACTGAAACATATTTTCACAATTGATTGACTAATCCTAACTTTAGTTTTTCTAATCTGCCAAAGGACAGTATAAATGGATTAAGTGAAACAGTTTTTTGCTGTCTATTCTTTTAAATGCAATAAAAAAAGGGAATTCTAAAGGTTTAAGGTAATTTTGAATGTTTAATTTTAAACAAGGTAATTTTAAATGTTTAATTAGTCTCTTTTACATGTTGAGCTATCCAATAAATGTTTAATTTATTATTTGTAAATCTAATTATTAGGCAAAATCAATAGCAAGAATAGGAATTCTTTGGGGAAGAATACAAGCAACTTTTATTCTTTCACCATTTTATTTAAAATAAGCTTTTTTTCTCTCTTCCTCATTACTGGAATGTGAAGAGTTAAACTAAAAAAAAAAAGTGTTATCAGAGAGAAAACTCATTTATTTTACAATAAATATAAGAAAACAGATTGTTTTCTTAAAACTAAGACCATTCCCTCAGTTTTATTATCATTTTCTTGTGGTTGAATTATATACATGCATGTTATGATATATGTTTTCATGGCTCAATTTCCAATTTGTATTTATCTTTATTCGATACTACTTAGTAGGTACTATACATTTTAATAAAAGTATAATTCTTCATAAAATTAATAAAATTTTTCAAGGTAAGGGGGACAAATTGTTTAGGGATTAATTTGTTTTGTCAGTTGTTAAAATTATAATCATTTTAATTTTAGAAATATGTTTTTCCTGCTTATGGAAATTTATTGTTTGTTTTAATTTTAAAAACTAATATATGAAGCATATTTATGAGTAATTATTAGAGTAAACTTGTCAAAATACAATAAAGTTGTTCTTAGATATTACTGAATGCTCACTTATTATCCATAGTTATAATTTAATTAATTATTGGGGGCGAAATATATAATTGACACTCTTACTTATTTTATCCCTGTTATCTTTTAAGAACTCGTTTATTGTAGGCGATGTAGATTTCACATTGATAATGACACAGATACGTATAGATAAAAGAAGATCTAGTAAAAAATATGGGATACTTTGTGGAAATAAAGTTAAGGATACATTTTATGCTCCTCAGTAGCATATAGGAGACCCAAATACAGTTCTCTAGTATCAGCAACATTTTTTTCAGGTGAGTTAAGTTTTTCTTCAATTATATCTAAAGATGTGTGGACTTTATAATGAAAATCCAACTCTTTCTCACAATCAAGGCAAGCGATATATTTGGGAGCGTTCTAAAAAAACAAAAAAAAAACAAATCAAATGAGCTAAAGAACTAGTTTTGTTAAAAAAGAATATTATTTAATATTAGGTAAAGCATACTGCTTACTTCTTTCCCTATAAGAGCGATGCAGACAGCCATAGCATATATACTAAAATGTGTTTTAGTAAGTTATGCTAAAAAAAATCAAAGAGTAGAACATTTAAATATTTAAAGAAAAGCTCTAACATTGACAACTGATAACAGTAAAAAAGGAGGCAGGTCTTGATAACGGAAGCAAAGAGGTAGGTATTAATAATTTTCTTTCTTAATGTCGATCTCTTAACGGTAAAATATTATATTTTATGTTCAAATTTGGCTTAAGGATTCTTATTAATGTAGAATGAAAATTATTTACAATTTTTATAATTTATCTAAATTTTTCTTAATAATCAGAACTGATTATTGCACGAAATTACTTTCCTTGATTGTTAGGGCTTATTAATTCCTTAAAGGTAACCTTTCCAGAGGGTTACTACAATATAAAACATATTGTTGATTATTTATTTGGTTGGTTTTATTTATTTGGAAATCGCTTAATTTTTATTAGATATATTGTTCTAATTGTTATTGTTAATCATTTCAGATAAATTTTATGAAGATACTTCTCCTCAAGTCTATGCCTAATAAGGACTGATGCATCTATCTTTACGCACTTAAAATGTATTAGGATAATTAATGGACTGTAGGTTTTATATTTTATGATAAGGGGGGATTTTATTTTTTAGATAGACAATTTATGTATTAAAAATGACTCCGATATCCTCACTGAATATAGCCGTTGTGTGTAGTAGTAATATGAATAGAAGTATGGAAGCTCATTCCCATTTAAGGTATTTTTATAATTAAGTTTTGTTTAATTTTTTCACCAATAAAAAATACTAACGTAAAAAGTTAATAAATCAATTGTTTTTAGCCGAAAGGGGTTCAGAGTAAAATCATTCGGAACTGGAGATAAGGTCAAGCTACCTGGTACTGCTGTGGATAAACCAAATGTTTATGATTTTAGCGTTACATACGATGAAATTTATCAAGATTTGCAGAATAAAGACAAATCATTGTATCCTTTTTACGTTTAATATTCAAAGTCTTACTGAAAGTTTGTTTCGTTTCAGGGGTTGGAGACTGTAGACAGGATGACGAAAACTTAAGTTTTTATTTATGCAAATACATGTAAACAAAATGCTGAATAAAATTTGTTTACACTATTTGAACCTTATTTAATCCTTCATTAACTTTTCATTTAATATATATTTTGCTGACTGGGTTCATAGTTTGTAATTTTTGATTCAGCATAGTTCATGGGCATTTTATTTTACTTTATTCTCTCTCACAATTAGGGAGTGAATGGCAAATGATTAAAAAGAAACTTTTATATGTAGCTATTGAAAAAAAACAGACCTCAAACATTTATTATTTTATATTTAAACCACAATTATTTTTGCTTCATTACTTGTGCTTAAACTTGACATGCTAATTAATATTTTTTTAATGAAATTATTAATGAGTGTTTTTTCAGAGTACAAATATTATATTTTTTTTTTGTTTTGGGGTTTTTCATTTGAGTTTTAAAAATTTATAATTGCTTTAAAAAATTATTGTTGTATTTTAAGGTAAGTATTGAAACAAGTATTAAATTCTTTATAAGAAAACGGTTTCTTCAGATAAAAGAAAATTATTTATATTTTTAGTTAAAAAAATGATTAATCTGATCTTAAAGATTTAATATCAAATGTTTAAATATTCACTAAACTGCTGTCTTAAGTCTAATGGCAATTTTGATTCTCATGATTTGCTTCCTTCTTTAAAAATTAACTTCAGTTGTTAATAATTCAACAGCTTTTAATTTAAATTAATTTTATTCTAACATAATGAAGTTTACTACTCTACAAATCTTGAGTTAAACTTATTTATGAATCAAATTCAAATTTAAGATAATATTTTGTAACAGTGCTATGAAAATTAATTGTTTCTTTATTCCTCCTTTCTTATAACTATTCAGTTTGTCCTGTGCATCTGTTTCCCCTTTTAATATTTTCATATTGTGCCTCTTACCTGTTAGTTAAACCTTCATTATGAAGTACATGCTGTTTCTATTTTTACAGATAATAAAGAAAAATGCTTTTATAAACAAACATAAATGTATGAATTTAGTGATCTTTGTGGTACTGGTAGTTAATCAATTTGTAGAGCTTTATTAGCAAAAGGGAAACAAGTTTCTGTTTTATTTTCAATCTTTTAGTCATTTGCTAAAAAACTTTTTTCTTTGTTTTTAAACAAATGACTATGATCAGTAACGTTAAGAGATAAATGGAGTAAATGTAGGGAAATATTATTTTATTTAACTTAAAGTGCATGATTTAAATCTTCATTATTTACATTCCTTGGAATGAGTACCTGATTAATATTTATTAAGGGGCTAAGGTATTAGTGATTTAAATCTCAAAACTCTTCAAAATGTTTTATACAATTTAATTTTATTCATCTAAGAAGCAGATGTTATCTTCTAATCACGAATAACTACTGATCTACCTACTATACTGATTCAAATAAATGAAAAAAATAAATAGCAGGTATATTAATTGTATTAATTGAATGCCAATTGTGAGCTCTCCACTTAGATTAGGGATGTTATGCTTGGTGAAAAATAATTTTCATTAATGTATTTAGGGAGTGTGTTTCTTATTTGAGATTGCCAAAGAAATTATGAACTAACAGTTGCATTTTTATCCATGTGAGTAGAGTTGTAAAAGTCATATTTTTTTTACTTAAACAATTTTTTTTTTTTGCTCTTCCTAGTTAAATTAAATATTTTTAAGAAAAGAAAAATAATTTTCTATATAACTGATTTCATTCATTCAAATTAAGTAACTTATCTTATGAATTTCTTATTTTATTTGAATGTGTATTTCAGTGGGAAAGCTTTTATAAAGTCTTTGAGGTGCTACTAAATTAATTCTTATATTCTTCTTACCTATTTAATATAAAAACAGTTTATTTTTATAAAATTATTGAAATACCACAAGTTATTATTAATTTTTCTATTGCATTTGTAATAATTCCTAATAATAATCCTTGAATTATTC
>KZ807302.1:211790-230738 GCA_000696205.2 Oncopeltus fasciatus | reverse complement strand
ATTTACTTACAAAAATTGAAGAAAATTTTGCTCTAGATCCAGCATAAAGGTTCTGGTCGATTAGGTTCGGGATGTGTTACTTAGACTTTAATGACTCTTCTGATAAGATTAAATTCTTAATTATTTTTTTAGAATGAATTTTATATTGCTATTCATTATTTGCTTCTTTCAAAAGATTAATTATTTTGTAATTTTTTTTTTTTTTTTTATTTACTTTACACCAAAGGCTCAGTTATACAGAATTTAACTAAGTTGCACACTTAAGATATTTCGAACCTTAACCATTCCTAGTTACACTCAAAATGGACTGCTTCATATGCTGGATCGCAATCGAAGGATTAAACTAAGACCAGAAAGATTTCAAGCATCAAAAGAAAAATTTGACATTGTAATTACTTGTGAAGAAAGAGTTTATGATCAAGTTGTTGAATGTAAGTTGTTATTTAATTTTTTATCTTGTTTTGTATTATGAGTGATTTTTTTTCAGAATATTTTATAATGTTTATTGCTTCATTTACTTTATATTATTACTAACTACTACTTATTTCTTGCATCTGGAATGGTCTACTGATAAAGTTATATTTTAAACATTTATTAATAAAATTATATTTAATTTATTTTGTCTTACAACATAAATCCACACCAGTAAAATGTGGTACCTTCAGGAGATGGTGTAAATATAAAAAAAAAAGAAGAAAAAGGCATGTGAGGGAAGGTGCACCCAGTGGTGGCCCCTGAGCATGAAGCTTACTAATTAGGTCCCGATATCAGCCTTCTCACAGTGTTGTGTAAGCGAGTGTAGACAATTTTGATGTATTTTTGTATTGTGTGGATGTTGAGGTCTATGTACTGTTTGAGGTGTGGTGTATTGTTTGAGATGTATTTAGGTGCGTTATAACTTGATGAAGAATTTTAGACTGTTGAATCTGAATGTGATTTGTATTAGATTTCTTTTTGCTGAACCATAAATTTGAATTCCATATGAACAAAGAGGTTTAATCAGAGTTAATGTTGAGTTTGGATTTTGGATGTATGAAAGAGTTAAGTGTTTTAATGTATTGGGAGATTTTCTGCTTAGTGTAGCATGTGTGGGGGTCTCATGTAAGCCGCCTGTCAAAAGTCAAACCTAGGTACTGTAGTGACTTGTGGAATCGGTTGGTTGTTAATAGACTGGATAGCACTGAACCTTCTTTGGCGATGAAGGACCTGTCCCCTAAGATGGATAGAATTATCAGAAAGTATGAGCTTGGTAGTAGTTTCTTGAGTTAATACAAAAGTCCAAGATGCCAAACTCTGTCGAATGCCTGAGATACATCCAGGAGTCAGATACGTACTGAGTGCACTGGTGTTGAGCTTTTGCTCCAGAGCAGTGGTTATTTGGTCTGTAAGCCAAACTGGTGGACAGGAAGTAGGTCTAGAGAAAATAAAGAAGTCGTATATAAAGTAATTTTTCAAATAATTTAGAAGGAAGTGGAAGAAGGCTAATAAGTCTGTAAGATTTAGGGTCATTTTAGGGTTTATTAGATTTTTGGAACATAGTAATTGGTGAGTTTTTCCATTTTATGGGGAAGTGTGTGGTCTGCAGTATTGAATTAAAAAGTGTAGTTAAAAATACCACTGCTTTCCACAGTATTTTCTGGCATATCTCTTTTGTTATTAGATCGTATCCTAGAGCTTTTCATGGTGATAAGTGCTCAATTTCCTCCTGAATGTCTTTAGTTATGAATGGTTCGGGAGAAGAGCCTCTTTATATATATATTTCGTGTTTGTGTTTATGGAGAGTGTTGTGTGGGGTAAACATGTTTTCCAAATGATCTGCAAAGAGACCGGACTTTCCTCATCAGGGGTGATCCAGTTACCCTGTCGATCACAGAGAGGCATGGAGACTTCAGGTTGCCAAAGAAATCTGGTCGCTCTCCAAAGACTACCATTCTTTCTTGTGAGATTGGAGAGGTATGTGTCATGTAAATTTGCTTTGAAAGTATATATGTGTTCTTTAGCGCATTGTTTAGTCTATTGTAGATCCGTTTGTCAGTCTGTAGTCTGTAGGTCTGCAAGATCTTCTGGGCAATTATCTTTGTACTGATCAACTTATCAACTCCTTTATATGCTCAGGGTAGCCGGGTAAGAAGCTCTAAAATTATATTGGAGCTTAATAAATCGTTCTTGTTCCTATGAGGTTGAATGAACGAAGAATACTCATTATACTTGCAGTTGGATTTTAGAAGAAATCTCATTTTTTTAAGAAATTTTCAAGTCTTTGAAAATATTAAGAAAAAAAAATTAATGTTATTACTTTATACACTGCAAATTTTGGAATAAATAAAAATAAATTTGGAACAGAAATAATATGGATAGAATATTATTATTTCTCCTTGGAACTCTTATGTAAATGAACCTCTGGATTGCCAGTAGTTCAAACAATATAGAAAGAAACTGCCTTCAGGATATCTATCATCTATGGGTGTTGTGAGTTTTAGTAGTCTAATATATGGGTCCAGAAAATCTAAACGAATACATTTGAGAATTTATGTTATTATATATTTTCTCATTATCTCTTTTCTAATTATCCCTTTAACTTTTAATTTACTTCATTAATGTAATAATTTATTTCAATAATGTTATGCAATTGTTGGAGCAGTATTCTGTAAATTATATGGTCCAAACTTAGGTATTATACACTTCAGAAGTAAAGTAAAGCTCTCAATAAAATATAAGTTAACTAGTGAAATATATTAGAAAATCAAGGTGCATTTGAGTTCCACAGATTTCGCAGTATGTCACATGCACAGTACTTGGTTCCTTTGCAAGCAAGATTTATATCAGTTGCATTGACTAAATGTTATTTTTTGTATTGCCTGTCAATATGAAATATAGTTACATTACAGTGATAAACTGATTTGTTAAATCTATCAAATAATTTAATGTATTCATATGTGATTATATGAAAAAAGCTTTTAATTATATCATGTTAATTTTTTCTTCAATTTAAATTCTCATTAAGTTTTTCTCCTGATTGTGCAAAGGACTATAAGTGAAAATATATCACCTCAGATCATTGCAACTAGATTTATTTACTAGACTAAAAATTTCTGCTTTTCAGCTATCTACTGTCAGTCTTGAATAGCTGGTAAAACTTTTTTTTTCTCCAGATTTTGAGAGTCGATCTCCTGAGGACAGTGCTAGTGTCCATATAATAAATTTTGATATCCAGGATAATCATGAAGAAGCTGTAATTGGAGCATTTCATATTTGTGAATTTATGGGATTGGTATGTACATTCTACCTAATAGTATTGGTTTTCTTACTTGACTTGTCTTTTCAAAGGCTCTGTAATCCTACAATAGCAAAGACATAATACTTGTTAAAAGAAGCTAAAATATAAAATTTGATTTTTCTGTTTTTTAAAAGAGAAGAGGTTACTCAATCCTCCAGTATTAAATATTTTTCTATATATGCATTTAAAAAAAAAAATGTTTTGGATTACAATTATTAAATTATATTTTATATCTGTTATGTTATGTACATTTTTCCAAAAATATTAAAAATAATTATGATCTTAACATACCATTGAATGAATGAATTTTTGGCTGAAATCAGAACTGGTTTATGGGAAGATCAAGATATCTAATTCTAAAATCTTGATAATTATTAATTTAGTTTAAAAAAAACAACAAAAAACTAGAACGTAGAAGGTGTAAAGTTAAGTTGTTTTTTTACATTTATATTAAATATCTAATATTTATTTATATTTTTATATAAAGCACATATTAGTAAATACTCAAACTTAACTATAAATGTTAAGTGCTTCTCCTACCCTTCCCTTTCCAAAACTGACTGAAAGTGACAGTTAGTTCCCTTGTTAACCTTTTCAATTGAAAATATTATAATATCTAACAATATTTAATTTTTTTGTCTATTTTTAATGAATTTTGGGTAATCTTCTTTGTTTATTTATGCTTCCAACTGCCAGGCTTTTGTATTTTCTCTGCCCTCAAGATTTTGAGGATTAGGCCAGAAACTTATTGTATGTACAGTTTTGAGATTTCCATTTCAATATTGAAGAGGTATGTTCAATTCACCAAATTTTTCTCCTGATCTTCAGTCAACTTTGTTCAATGTTGATTGCATTAATTTTTCCTTAGCTTAGTAGGTTCTTGATTTGGTCTTTCCAGGTTCTAGCTCTTCATTTTTCACTGTAAAAATTTAGGACTTCTATNGATATATATATATACAAATTTTTTGGGCCTCATCAGATTAGAAATTTAGAAGTATTTTGGTAATACATATATTTTAAGAGAAATACTATTAATAGTTATTTTTTTCGACTTATTTACTTACAAAAATTGAAGAAAATTTTGCTCTAGATCCAGCATAAAGGTTCTGGTCGATTAGGTTCGGGATGTGTTACTTAGACTTTAATGACTCTTCTTGATAAGATTAAATTCTTAATTATTTTTTTAGAATGAATTTTATATTGCTATTCATTATTTGCTTCTTTCAAAAGATTAATTATTTTGTAATTTTTTTTTTTTACTTACTTTACACCAAAGGCTCAGTTATACAGAATTGAACCAAGTTGCACACTTAAGATATTTCGAACCTTAACCATTCCTAGTTACACTCAAAATGGACTGCTTCATATGCTGGATCGCAATCGAAGGATTAAACTAAGACCAGAAAGATTTCAAGCATCAAAAGAAAAATTTGACATTGTAATTACTTGTGAAGAAAGAGTTTATGATCAAGTTGTTGAATGTAAGTTGTTATTTAATTTTTTATCTTGTTTTGTATTATGAGTGATTTTTTTTCAGAATATTTTATAATGTTTATTGCTTCATTTACTTTATATTATTACTAACTACTACTTATTTCTTGCATCTGGAATGGTCTACTGATAAAGTTATATTTTAAACATTTATTAATAAAATTATATTTAATTTATTTTGTCTTACAACATAAATCCACACCAGTAAAATGTGGTACCTTCAGGAGATGGTGTAAATATAAAAAAAAAAGAAGAAAAAGGCATGTGAGGGAAGGTGCACCCAGTGGTGGCCCCTGAGCATGAAGCTTACTAATTAGGTCCCGATATCAGCCTTCTCACAGTGTTGTGTAAGCGAGTGTAGACAATTTTGATGTATTTTTGTATTGTGTGGATGTTGAGGTCTATGTATTGTTTGAGGTGTGGTGTATTGTTTGAGATGTATTTAGGTGCGTTATAACTTGATGAAGAATTTTAGACTGTTGAATCTGAATGTGATTTGTATTAGATTTCTTTTTGCTGAACCATAAATTTGAATTCCATATGAACAAAGAGGTTTAATCAGATAAGTGTATATGTTATGTTTTTGCTTAATGTTGAGTTTGGATTTTGGATGTATGAAAGAGTTAAGTGTTTTAATGTATTGGGAGATTTTCTGCTTAGTGTAGCATGTGTGGGGGTCTCATGTAAGCCGCCTGTCAAAAGTCAAACCTAGGTACTGTAGTGACTTGTGGAATCGGTTGGTTGTTAATAGACTGGATAGCACTGAACCTTCTTTGGCGATGAAGGACCTGTCCCCTAAGATGGATAGAATTATCAGAAAGTATGAGCTTGGTAGTAGTTTCTTGAGTTAATACAAAAGTCCAAGATGCCAAACTCTGTCGAATGCCTGAGATACATCCAGGAGTCAGATACGTACTGAGTGCACTGGTGTTGAGCTTTTGCTCCAGAGCAGTGGTTATTTGGTCTGTAAGCCAAACTGGTGGACAGGAAGTAGGTCTAGAGAAAATAAAGAAGTCGTATATAAAGTAATTTTTCAAATAATTTAGAAGGAAGTGGAAGAAGGCTAATAAGTCTGTAAGATTTAGGGTCATTTTAGGGTTTATTAGATTTTTGGAACATAGTAATTGGTGAGTTTTTCCATTTTATGGGGAAGTGTGTGGTCTGCAGTATTGAATTAAATAGTGTAGTTAAAAATACCACTGCTTTCCACAGTATTTTCTGGCGTATCTCTTTTGTTATTAGATCGTATCCTGGAGCTTTTCGTGGTGATAAGTGCTCAATTTCCTCCTGAATGTCTTTAGTTATGAATGGTTCGGGAGAAGAGCCTCTTTATATATATATTTCGTGTTTGTGTTTATGGAGAGTGTTGTGTGGGGTAAACATGTTTTCCAAATGATCTGCAAAGAGACCGGACTTTCCTCATCAGGGGTGATCCAGTTACCCTGTCGATCACAGAGAGGCATGGAGACTTCAGGTTGCCAAAGAAATCTGGTCGCTCTCCAAAGACTACCATTCTTTCTTGTGAGATTGGAGAGGTATGTGTCATGTAAATTTGCTTTGAAAGTATATATGTGTTCTTTAGCGCATTGTTTAGTCTATTGTAGATCCGTTTGTCAGTCTGTAGTCTGTAGGTCTGCAAGATCTTCTGGGCAATTATCTTTGTACTGATCAACTTATCAACTCCTTTATATGCTCAGGGTAGCCGGGTAAGAAGCTCTAAAATTATATTGGAGCTTAATAAATCGTTCTTGTTCCTATGAGGTTGAATGAACAAAGAACACTCATTATACTTGCAGTTGGATTTTAGAAGAAATCTCATTTTTTTAAGAAATTTTCAAGTCTTTGAAAATATTAAGAAAAAAAAATTAATGTTATTACTTTATACACTGCAAATTTTGGAATAAATAAAAATAAATTTGGAACAGAAATAATATGGATAGAATATTATTATTTCTCCTTGGAACTCTTATGTAAATGAACCTCTGGATTGCCAGTAGTTCAAACAATATAGAAAGAAACTGCCTTCAGGATATCTATCATCTATGGGTGTTGTGAGTTTTAGTAGTCTAATATATGGGTCCAGAAAATCTAAACGAATACATTTGAGAATTTATGTTATTATATATTTTCTCATTATCTCTTTTCTAATTATCCCTTTAACTTTTAATTTACTTCATTAATGTAATAATTTATTTCAATAATGTTATGCAATTGTTGGAGCAGTATTCTGTAAATTATATGGTCCAAACTTAGGTATTATACACTTCAGAAGTAAAATAAAGCTCTCAATAAAATATAAGTTAACTAGTGAAATATATTAGAAAATCAAGGTGCATTTGAGTTCCACAGATTTCGCAGTATGTCACATGCACAGTACTTGGTTCCTTTGCAAGCAAGATTTATATCAGTTGCATTGACTAAATGTTATTTTTTGTATTGCCTGTCAATATGAAATATAGTTACATTACAGTGATAAACTGATTTGTTAAATCTATCAAATAATTTAATGTATTCATATGTGATTATATGAAAAAAGCTTTTAATTATCATGTTAATTTTTTCTTCAATTTAAATTCTCATTAAGTTTTTCTCCTGATTGTGCAAAGGACTATAAGTGAAAATATATCACCTCAGATCATTGCAACTAGATTTATTTACTAGACTAAAAATTTCTGCTTTTCAGCTATCTACTGTCAGTCTTGAATAGCTGGTAAAACTTTTTTTTTCTCCAGATTTTGAGAGTCGATCTCCTGAGGACAGTGCTAGTGTCCATATAATAAATTTTGATATCCAGGATAATCATGAAGAAGCTGTAATTGGAGCATTTCATATTTGTGAATTTATGGGATTGGTATGTACATTCTACCTAATAGTATTGGTTTTCTTACTTGACTTGTCTTTTCAAAGGCTCTGTAATCCTACAATAGCAAAGACATAATACTTGTTAAAAGAAGCTAAAATATAAAATTTGATTTTTCTGTTTTTTAAAAGAGAAGAGGTTACTCAATCCTCCAGTATTAAATATTTTTCTATATATGCATTTAAAAAAAAAAATGTTTTGGATTACAATTATTAAATTATATTTTATATCTGTTATGTTATGTACATTTTTCCAAAAATATTAAAAATAATTATGATCTTAACAATTTTGGTTTTTATGTGAATGCTTGCACATGTATGAATATGTGTGAGTATGTTTACAAACATTTATAGGCGGATTATAGACTTATGGACAGGTATTAAAACTTTAATGACTATAATTTTTGGTGTTTTTTGTTGTGGAAATCTTAGAGGGTTTTTTTTTTCAGGGGTACCAAATAGAATAATTTAATAATATTATTTGTGTTATAAAAAATAATGAAACCTAATTTATGCAAAATTTTATTTTTTAATATTCATATTAAATAATATTTTTATAAAAGCGCACATTAAGAATGATATTTAGTTATGAACTAGGTTGACTGAATGTCCTCCCATGTAATTGGTCTCTCTGCTCTGTATTGGCCTAATGCCTTAATCAGGAACAAAAGCTTTTAACTTTTTTCATTGCTCTTCTAGGTTTTTTAGGCATACAAAAGTGCAAGTTAATTCTCATTTATATCTTCCATAATGAAAGATGGAAAATCTGCTTAGTTTAAACAGCTTCTGCATGCTTGAATTTTAGCATGCAGAAACTGTTTATACTAATGTACTTTGTGTTATTAGGAATAACACACCAAAAATATTTGAGGGCATTTTTGTTAATAAAAGTATAAATGAACCAAAAAGATATTGGACAAAAAACAAGGCAAGCTGGTATAAGTAAATGGTGTAACAAGTCAGAACAAGAATTTGAAAATCCACTTCCATAATTTTGGCATTCCTCAGATTGTCTGCCATTTCTTTGGCTTCAAAAAACAGCGTTCAGAGCTCTTCCCACTGAATTCCACCAAAAGAAATGGATCTCATCTAATTTGAAATTTCAGCTTCACCACTTTGTGAAAATTGCATAAAAGCCAGGCCAATGCCACCAATTGTCTCCATTCTCCAGTTTAAAAAAAAAGAAAAAGTTTTTGCCTCATTTTCAACCACTTAAGGTCATGCAGGGGGAGGGGCTATCTACAGTTTACCATCCCATTCTAAGCAACCATGGCTCAGGACGAGCTTTTATTTATCAATAAAAGCAGATCGATGAAGCCAATCCTGGGAGACCCAAAGGGATTCCATGAGCTGCCCTAACACCCCCTATTCCATCTTTAAATGCAATGTACTTAAGAAAATATAACATTATGAGCTTTATAAGCTGATAAGCATGGTTTGCCCTGCTTTTTTTTTCTTTCCACATGCAACCACTTAAGATTCACATGAAAGGGGATTTTTACAGATCATTCCTTTCTACATGCCCATGGTATTGAACAGATTTTTTTTTTTTTCTACAAAAGTCTGCCCAATATTTGGCTCTTAATCCAGAGCTCTAAGCTCACAAGCTTTATTCGAATACTTAGAACTTGGCCAGAACTCCTCTCTCCCACTTTTGATAATATAATTTTCTATTTACTAGTTATAGATAACAATTAGGAATACTTTTTCAATGCTTATACCAAACTTCATTATAAATAAATAATATAATGTTGTTTAATTGAGGTAAAATAAATATTTTGTCCTCTATTAGTTAGTATAACTTAAGGTTTCAGGCAAAATGCTTACTCCATTTGAGCTTAAAATGATCAACAAAGCAATAATTAATTAATGCAGGTTGCCAAAGAAATCTGGTCGCCCTCCAAAGACTACCATTCTTTCTTGTGAGATTGGAGAGGTATGTGTCATGTAAATTTGCTTTGNTTTAGTATTATCACTAATAATATACATGCCAAAGTTGATTATTTGTGGCAAGTTTTTAATTAGAGAAACTGAATATTTTTATTTTTATTTATATTTATTATCAATTTTTAATGTTTAGCTTTATTTTTTGTATTAGAAAATATCAAATTTCAGCAATTTGGATATGTGTTTAAGTCTGAATTATGTAGATAGAGGGAAAAGTTGAGGAGAAAATTAAGAATCCACAAATATCTTTATTTTGTATTTGACACAATTTATGACGTAGTATGGTAGTATGTATGAAATTTAACCTTCTACAATTAATGTTTCACAAAATTTGTATTAAAAATCTGTACTGAGAAATATATGTATATATAAATTAAGTGTCTTTGGGTAAACCTCTTTCACCACCTGGCTAGCTTTATCAACCTCTTCTACTCTCTCTATTTTCTTTCCTGTTAAACAAATACATCATTTGATCCTATTTTAGCAAATTCTGAAGGTATTTCTCATGACAAATTTTATGAATTTTTTTCAATATTTTCTCCAATCTTACCTACTAGACACCAAAAAATGATAGTCACTAAAATATACATATCTATCTATCATTTTATCTATGTACCTGTATGTGTGTGTGTATGTGTGCATGCATGCACATATGTGTATATATACATATGTCATACACATATGTGTATTCCATCTGTTAATGCTCTACGCGACATAATTTTGAGTTTTTCTTGATGAAATTGTATTGGCATTTTAAACTTTGTAGCTTAGAAGCTCTAATTACTGGTAAATAATCTAAAAGGTTATTTCCACCACCAATGAATATAGAAAAATCATACCTTCTGTTATCCGTCTTCATTGGTTTCTGCAAACCATCTTCTGTTGGCTGTCAACAGAAGATGGTTTGCAGAAACCAATGAAGACGGATAATAGAAGGTATGATTGCTTTAATTACTTGTTATTCTTAATGATTTCTGGCATGTCTCTTTTAAATATAATTATAGGGATTACCTGAAATGTCAATTGAAAATACTAACTGTTTTTTTATTTAGAGGCAATCATATTTAGTTTATACTAATGTAATGTAATAGAGATTTTATTGTTAAATAAGCATTTTCGGAGTTGCAAAGCAACATTGAAGAGTAGTGTGGGTTTACCTGTAGCATAAATTTCTAATTTTGGGGCCTAGAAGCTCATGGAAGTTTGTTATATAAAAATGTAAAATGAAAGGGTAAGTTTGTTATTGAGAAAAATGGGATGAATAGGAATGAGGATTTTATGAAAAGTTAGGTGGGAGTAAAAAATGTTTTATATTAGTAAAAGATATTTTCTTAAGTTTTAAGGATTATACAACATGGAAAGTTCATATAAAAATATTCTTCAATTCAGAGACCCAGGAATTTGCTTAGTTTACACAGCTCATATATACTGGATTTTTTCAATTTGAATTCTTCTGGAAAAATAATGAGGAAGTTAACATAATTTTTGTAGACCCTAAAGGATAGGATTTTGTGAAGAAAGTTTAATCAAAACTGAAATGATAATTAAATTCTCATTATTAATAAATCAAGAGAAGATATTTCATAATTTTAGAGCTTAGCAGAAGTACACGTTAAGAACTAATTAATTTTCTTTAATTGACACCTTTTATACATTGTTGATTTATTAAATTTTCAATTTATCATTATATTATTCTAGTTGTATAATGAAGCTATTGATTTCCAAAAAATTATGTGTGATTGATTTTTCTTTTTATGCATATTAAGACCTATAATTTTGCTCGGAAATGCATATTTTTTGTTGAAAATTTGTACAGAAGAAGTAAAATTTTTGTCTTAAACCAATAATAAAGAAATTAAGAATTTTCACTAAACTTTTTTGCTAATTAAGAGCATACTCAACATACAACAATACACATGATTCACCTAACTTCTTGCTCTTTTGTTTCCAATATTTTATATCACATTTATTTATTCATTATTTAATTGAACATATCGATAAACCATAAAATAGAGTTATGGTTCAAGTGTATGCTTTTTTCCCTTAGGGGAAAATTTCATAACATAATCTAATCATCTAAATAATATGGTCTGCATCTGGCTGGTTCACTCTCAGTTCCATCAAATTAATTTGTTCAATAGACTAGCTATAAAAATTATTTATTTTGAAAATTAATTAAGTTTAATATTATTTCCAGGTTGCTACTTGTGAAGATTTAGATAATGAAATGGACTCTATTATCCATACTTATGAAGAAAAAGTGCATAGAACACTTTTACATTGTGTGCTCTTCTATTGAAATGTTCAACCATAAAAAACATAAGGATCATTGAAAATGCAATTGTTAGAAACTTACAATGAATGTTGAAATTCCTTTATTTTATTTTGATTTGCAATATTAATTATTATTATCATTANCATTCAACTCAGGGGTTGTGAAACTGAATAATTTTGTTATTTAAACTATTTATTAGTCTTTTTAAATGATAAAAGTGCAGGATGTGTGATTTATTTTTTATACAGATTGCTTTTAGCTAGCTAATATTTGGTTCTGCACAAAATATTTATTTATATTCATGGAAAAATAAATAAAATTGGTGAAAATTTTTTTGTTATTTAAATGTTCCAAGATACCACTTTTTTATATATACTTTTCTTAAAATATTTAATATACTTTTATTATTTTTGTGTCCAAGCTATGGCATGAACCCTTATAATCCCTATTTGATATGTTCTTATTGTAGAACCACAATTTACAATCTAGACTACTGTTGAACAGCTCAAAGTATGATCAGGAAATATTCTGCTTCTTTATATGAACAGCCTTTACTTATTTCTTACTATAAAAAATCATGAACACCCATTATTAGAAAGCTTAATTGGAAATACTTTCTAAATGGTACTTGGGTTACAAAAAATCAGTTTTTCACAATATTTTTATTTGTGGAGCACTTTTTAGTTTATAGATTCCATCTTATATGAGCTTATATGCTCAGCCATCTACAGAAACAATAACAATTTTTAATTCCTTATTACAATATAAAATTATTAAAAATGTGTGATAATTTCATCAGTAGTATATATATATATANTCGCTGGTAACGACATAAAGGTCAACTGATAAGCCAATAACATGACAGGGAATACATATTATTTACGCCCCCTCATAGGTGGGATAGGTTATATATATAACTATATATATTGTAATGTACATAACATTGCAAAGTGTGGACCAAATAGGTTTGCAATTTGCAAAAGATCTATAATGAGAACTCCTTCCTCTATTTCTGCCATTGAAGATGAATTGCCACCAGAAATCCTTTTTAACTTAGTACCGTATTTCTTTTAGCGGTGTGAGGCGATTTATAGAGGAGTGGTATTTTTTCTTAGTCTTTTTTTACCTGCTTTTAAACACAATAAAGGTAATGTATACCTAGCTTTAGTTTTGATAGCTCTGTATAGATTGTACTTGCTAGTTGTCGGTTTGTATTTGTACTGCCGTAGTTTCTTGATGCTTCTTTGAAAGCTAGTCTGTTGGCTGTCAACAGAAGATGGTTTGCAGAAACCAATGAAGACGGATAATAGAAGGTATGATTGCTTTAATTACTTGTTATTCTTAATGATTTCTGGCATGTCTCTTTTAAATATAATTATAGGGATTACCTGAAATGTCAATTGAAAATACTAACTGTTTTTTTATTTAGAGGCAATCATATTTAGTTTATACTAATGTAATGTAATAGAGATTTTATTGTTAAATAAGCATTTTCGGAGTTGCAAAGCAACATTGAAGAGTAGTGTGGGTTTACCTGTAGCATAAATTTCTAATTTTGGGGCCTAGAAGCTCATGGAAGTTTGTTATATAAAAATGTAAAATGAAAGGGTAAGTTTGTTATTGAGAAAAATGGGATGAATAGGAATGAGGATTTTATGAAAAGTTAGGTGGGAGTAAAAAATGTTTTATATTAGTAAAAGATATTTTCTTAAGTTTTAAGGATTATACAACATGGAAAGTTCATATAAAAATATTCTTCAATTCAGAGACCCAGGAATTTGCTTAGTTTACACAGCTCATATATACTGGATTTTTTCAATTTGAATTCTTCTGGAAAAATAATGAGGAAGTTAACATAATTTTTGTAGACCCTAAAGGATAGGATTTTGTGAAGAAAGTTTAATCAAAACTGAAATGATAATTAAATTCTCATTATTAATAAATCAAGAGAAGATATTTCATAATTTTAGAGCTTAGCAGAAGTACACGTTAAGAANCTTTTGCGAGTAAGTGTTGCATGCGTTTTTGGGATCATGCGTGCGTAAGTGCTCGTGATCATGCGTCGTTCTTATATGGCTGGGTGCTTTCTTGTGTGTGGGGAGGTAATTTATAGCTCAGTAAAATTTGCATTGAAGTTAAGTAGGGTGAAAAGGAGGCTTCTGGTACACACAAATGAAGAAAATGACGGACATCATGGTTTCCCGCCTACCTCTTTGCATTTATTATTAATAAATATTAATAAATAAATAAATATTAAAATATGAATTATTTGATGTTTTATTTAATTGACAATGAAAATGGCTTGAGGTTAATTGATGCCAGAGACAGATACATTATACTGTTTATAGTTGGTTCAGGAGTTGGAGGGATTCTGTCTTGGAGGGATAGTAGGTGAGAGTCGCTGAAATAAGTATCGTTCAAAAACCGCTAGCCCAGCTCTGGCAGATATAAGTGGACTCACAATGGACAGGTCTGTGTGGTATTAGACACTGATGTGGGTATAGGTTGTGTCATTGAAAATGAATAGATTATTTTGTCAAAAAACAAAAAAAAAATTGCTTCTTCCTCTTGCATTTGTGTTGGTTGACCCCAAATATTTAATTACAAGCATAGCAATTCCTAAGAAAGTAACAGGGGTTGAAAGTTGTAGGTATAGGTTGATTAGCTCTTATAATGCAAGGGAAACAGGCAATAAGAAGGTATGATAAATATTTAGTAATCTGCGATTAATACCGAATTTTCATTGCTACAGTATACTGTTAAGTGGCATTACTATTAAGCTCAATCTTTCGAGCAAAATACTGAATCAGAAAGAAGTATAGGGGTTTTATTGTACGTAATGTTACTGGGAGAATCTTTTCTTAGCTGAAAATTTACCTGTACACATTTCGACTCATTTATTACAATTTTCCATTTGCTGCACAACTGTTGAATAGCACCAAGATGGTTTTGTAAAATATAGGTAGTGATTTTTAAGTCAGAGTAGGAGAGGATTACTTTGTCATAAGCAAAGCGGGGCAGGCAGGTGGGATGGATGGATGGGAATGTCTGGAGTGTACAGGATATAAAGGATGAGACACCCTGTCGAACTTCTTTCACAGGAAGGTAGTAGCAGTAAACAGATCCTTGCTGGACCCTAAAGAAACAGTTGGAAGGTTAAGATTTTTTTCTTAATTAGGATAGAAATTACTTTGATAAAATTAAATTTAATCAAGCTGTGTTTCAAAACTATTGTAATACCCTTTGCATATATAATTATGATGCTGAGGAATTGTTTAGTTAATGCAGTTCCTATGCAACTAATTTTTATTTACCAAATGGCTGGGTCAAATTTTATCTGGCTTAAAAGCAACAGTCAAGTTAACTGGGTAGTTTTTACCTATCTGCTCTAAATGCTTTTGACATTATTGGGTTATTCATATTTGTTATTATTTAGTTTAGTTAAAAGGTTTTCAAATGGAGAGTTTTTGACTGTGACAGCATTTGTACAGAATTTTTTGGGTTTCGGTCAAGGTTGATAAAAAATTTTTTCTTTTCAATCAGAGATAACAAGTTGCGAGAGATAAAATCTGTTCCGACAGTATGGTCCAGTTCCATCTCAACTGACCATAAGAGAAAATTATTAGACAGACTAAGAATCAGTCAAACAACACAAGACTTACTCATGGCTATATAATGGCAAAGGATAACCCACCCATTTGTGAGGTCCATGAACAACTTCTTACCATCAAACATATTTACAGAGTGCCTGAAATATGAAAAAACAAGGAAGAAATATAACTTAAATGGGACTCTAGACGAAATTCTATTGGATGACGATTAAGTCATCGACTCTAAAATAAACTTTCTGAAAGAGGGCAGGCTATTGAATATTATCTAGATGAATTATAAGTTAATAATATGGGTTGAAAGTAGAATCATTCTACTTTCAGCACTGAAAGCCATCATATGATGTGCGAAAATAAGAAGAAACTTTACTACATGGTCAAGCCTGGTAGATGTATCATGAATATTCCTGGAGACCGTGGAAGCCATCCTATAATATCTATATAGTAATTTCACCAAACCATTTCGAGTAATCTTAACGAAATCAAGTGATTTACATTGGTGATTTACTATGATTCGAATCTTGAAAAAGTTAAAAAGGACCTCTCTGCAAGATCGAAAAAGACTGGTCAGGGGGTATCAAGATGCCTTGACAAGTATTAGACTGACAGAACGTAAAAGGAGCTAGCTCTCCTTATCTTTAAATTTTTTAACTAGTCTGTTTCGGTCATGCAGAGAGCTCCTTTCACGTTCTGTCAGCCTGATACTAAAAGATCGTAAAAGACTAGCCGAGATGTTTTAAGATGTTGAGATAAGTATCAGGCTGACAGAACGAGAAAGGAGCTCTCTGCAAGGTGAGAAAGACTGGTCGAAAAGTTTCAAGAGGCCGAGACGAGTATTGAGGCTGACAGAACCTGAAAGGAGCTCTCTGCAAGATTGAAGAAGACAGGTCGGGGGATTTCAAGATGCCTTGACGAGTATCAGGCTGACAGAACGTAAATGGAGCTAGCTCTCCTCATCTTTAAAGTTTTTAACTAGTCTATTTCGGTCTTGCAGAGAGCTCTTTTCACGTTCTGTCAGCCTGATACTTATCTCAACATCTTAAAACATCTCGACTAGTCTTTTACGATCTTTTAGTATCAGGCTGACAGAACGTGAAAGGAGCTCTCTGCAAGATCGAAAAAGACTGGTCGGGGGTTTCAAGATGCCTTGTCGAGTATCAGGCTGACAGAACGTAAAAGAGCTAGAAGGAGAATTATTTCTCCTCATCTTTAAAGTTTTTAACTAGTCTATTTTGGTCTTGCAGAGAGCTCCTTTCACGTTCTGCCAGCCTGATATTCGTTTAGGCCCTTTGAATTTTCTCTGTCAGTCAGTCTTTTTCGATCTTGTAGAGAGCTCTTCTTTCACGTTCTGTCAGCCTGATACTCGTCTCGGCATCTTGAAACTTCGCAACCAGTCTTTATTGATTATGCAGTGAGATCCCTATCCGTACTGCCAGCCTATTTATTTCTCGCGATTAAAATGGTGTCTTTACCACCATTTTCCCCAAACCCTTATTTTTGGTTAATTTTGTTTGTTAATGCACCTACCTTTGAAAGTTTTGGTAAAAAATATATTGACACACCATACTTGCATTTATTTATTTATTTGAGTGCGAAACATCCATATTTACAACAATAATCATCTACACAAACTTTAAATTTATTCATATTTTAATACATATGTTCCTTAAAATACGTTTATAATAAATCTAAGAGTAGGTAACTTTCTTTTAATTTTATTTAGAATCTAATAATTTCACTTTGTATGTGATACATAACTATATACTAAACTCAAGAATCAATAAAAACATTTATTTACAAAACACTAATAATTAAGTCATGTAAATCATAATTGCACAAGCATAACTAAAAGATATCTCTTATATACATACATACCGGCGTAAATGACAAAATATCTACATTTTAATTAATAAGTCTTAAGGAATTCAATATTGAATGCTTCAATTACTTATTAAAACTGAATTAGTTTTTAGAACATGTTAAAACTCCCATAGTGAAAAATGTATCATATGCAAGTATCCATATTTTCTTGTTATTTCAATCTTTCTAATATAGTTAAATTGTTAATGCATTTTGAGTGCAGGAACAAGTCTTATATCCACACAAATTTAATAATTTATGGCATTTTTATTTTTTCGGATAGATTCCAAATTCAGACAGTGAATCCACATTATGGATATCATTTAATAGTTTCTTACAATGAAATATGTGAAACTACTAGAATTTTATCATTTTAATCAAAATAAAAGTTTTTACACAAAAATATATACATTTTTCTTAAATTATTTCTGTTGAATGCTATTACTAATATACTAATACCCTGAGAACATACTAATCCTTAAAGCTAATTATAAATATATGAGGAGAAGAATGTTTTAACCGTGAATTATAACAGATTTGTTTCGTAATTTCATGTTTGTTTCTAAGTTTGAAAATCAGATTTTCTGTTAATGAATCTCTATCATTGCTATTAGACAAAAAATTATTTTAAAACTTGAAATATAAAGCTGAATTATAATACAATTTATAGAGTTAAAAATATTTACAAAAACCGAATTTTTCATTGGTTTAGAACTTATGAATCAAACCTCGCTATTTAGAAGTAGAAAAATGTTTTATGAAATGAACTAAAAAAAAAATTTATAAAACTTAAAAAAAAAAAAATAAACCATTATTATAACCTAAGTCATGGTTGTAATAATGGTTATTGGTAGTGGCATCAAATTTTAAATTTTCTATAACCAAATGTCTTACAAGATGTTTGGGACATGAATGTCGGGTTTGTGGCCTTGATACCGCTTATCTAATAAGTTTAATTGCCGAGAAAAATTGGAGATTTACCGCCTTTGTTAAAATATATTTTTATTCGTCTAACAAAGTTTAAAAAAACAAAAAAACAATTGGTTATTTAAGCCACATCTGCTTTGCGTAAGACGTATCTTCTTCGTAATTAGTTTCTGGCTGATTAAAAGTTATTTTTCTTATTTTATTAGTAAATAATTGTTACAAATTAATATAGTGACTGTTATTATTTTTATGATTTGAAATAATCCTTCAAATAAGCTTTTAATAAGGAATGATAAGTGAAGGTGCTGTCTGGAAATTTATTACAGAAGAGTTATGAATTTAAAGAAAACCAACTTTTTCTATCAGAGGAAGGAAGGAATACATCTAAAACTACTTTATCGGGGCACAAGGATAATTTGATATTTTGCCAAATGACCACAGTATTACTAATAATTGTAATGATATAAGTGAGCATTAGGTTTTGTAAATTCTTATGTTTGACTACTTATGGAGTTAAATTATTTCCAATCCATTTTTGGTACCATTTCCTTTTGGTATAAGACAGATGTCATGTTTTTGCTCAGGCGTCTGGAACAAAAATTATTATATATTACAATAAATAATTATTCAAAAATTGTATTTTGCAAGTAATGCTAAACTATATATTAACAAGATACGATATTTTACTATTAATATAATTATTT